>CAUYLG010051263.1:0-20837 GCA_963573385.1 Cacajao melanocephalus | reverse complement strand
TTGTTAGAATGTCAGATTCATGTTTAAGTCTTTAATCCATCTGGAGTTAATTTTAGTGTAAGGTGTCAGGAAGGGGTACAGTTTCTGCTTTCTGCATACTGCTATCCAGTTTTCCCAACACCATTTATTAAATAGGGAATCATTTCCCCATTGCTTGTTTTTGTCAGGTTTGTCAAAGATCAGATGGTTGTAGGTGTATGGCATTGCCTCCGAGGGCTTTGTTCTGTTCCATTGGTCTATATCTCTGTTTTGGTACCAGTACCATGCTGTTTTGATTATTGTAGCTTTGTAGTATAGTTTGAAATCAGGTAGCATGATGCCTCTGGCTTTGTTCTTTTTGCTTAGGATTGTCTTGGCTATGCGGGCTCTCATTTGGTTCCATATGAAGTTTAAGGTGGTTTTTTCCAGTTCTGTGAAGAAGGTCATTGGTAGCTTGATGGGGATAGCATTGAATCTCTAAATTACTTTGGGAAGTATGGCCATTTTCACGATATTGATTCTTCCTAACTATGAGCATGGAATGTTTCTCCATTTGTTTGTGTCCTCTCTTATTTCCTTGAGCAGTGGCTTATAGTTCTCCTCGAAGAGGTCCTTTACATCCTTTATTAGTTGTATCCCTCAGTATTTTATTCTCTTTGTAGCAGTTTTGAATGGGAGTTTGCTCATAATTAGGCTCTCAAACATAAGACCTAACACCGTAGAAACCCTAGAAGAAAACCTAGGCAACACCATTCAGGACGTAGGCATAGGCAAGGACTTCATGACTAAAACACCAAAAGCATTGGCAACAAAATCCAAAATAGACAAATGGGACCTAATTAAACTCCAGAGCCTCTGTACAGCAAAAGAAACAATCATTAAAGTGAACACACTGCAGACTGTATCAGGTAAAAGAAAATCTTATGATTGTTCACAGAAAGAAATGCTGAAAAATGCATTAACCAAATCTAAGAGAGCATAATGTCTCCTGTGCAGACACTGTCTGTTTGGTTAGCTGAGTAATATTAGGAACTACAGCACATATGGCCAGGGTTACCTTATTCAGTTCCAGTAATCCACAGTCATCTACCAGGTACTTTCTGGTTTGCATACAGGGCAGCTGAGGCTGTTAAACAGGCTTTGAGCTGCAAAGGTAATATGCGCCTTTGCCAATTCCTCAGTAGTTGCACTTATTTCAGCATAAGTGCAACCACCCAGTCAGTTTGTATTGTTTGACACTGACAACCTGCCTAGGGACAGGGAGTTGAACAGGTTACCATTTTGCTTCTCCACTGAGAATAGCCTTTACTACATGCCCCTTCAATCTGAATTATCCTACTGAAGTTTGCAAAGTCTTTCATAACAGAATATCCATGACTATAGTGTTTTGTGGAATAGAAAAAATAAACACCATATTTAGGGCAAGGGAAGCCTTTTCTAGAACTAAATGTATTAAAGTCCTTTTTACTTAGATCATTTCTCCTACCCTCATAACCATCAATGGCAGACCATTGACTAAGGTGTCCTTCTGGATTTCCATGTATTAAAGTACATTCTGCCCCAGTATCTACTAAGACAATAGTCTTCTCTGTATGTGGGGGCACAAGTAAATGGTGAGCTCAATATGGGGCTTCTGACTGCCCCCCATTGCTTGAATGTGGGTTTGACCTTGGCCTCACTCTTAGTCTCTGGACCAGGTGGGAGCCATCCATGAAAGGCCAGGGCATTAGAACTAGGAGTGCAGTTGTCTTCCCCTTTTACCAGACAGGCATAAGGAAAAGAACAAAACTACTGTTCTTTCCCTTATGTGATTATGTAAGGATGTAGTTTCCTCCATAAAGCTACTAATACAGCATTAGATTGTCTGTTTTACCTCAGAGTGTTGTTCCTGCTCCCAATAAATCATACTACATTTGCTTATATGAGACCTTTATTGGCACCTTTCCCCTTTTTTCTCCTTTTTGTCATTATGCTTGTCATTATACTGATGACAAGTTCCCTTGGTTTTTGTTTTGTGGAGTTTTCTCCTTGGTTTTTGTTTCGTGGAGTTTTCTTCACCCCACGTGTTAGCCTTTGTCAGATTACCAGGCATACTCTGTCTCTGACTTCCGTGGTTTCTCCCACATCTGTGATGGCTCCTTCCACATAATTTACATCTTGCCCAATTATAGGATTCAACAAAGACAGCAAAGGGCCATGCCATTCTCTTGGTGTACCCTGTAGCCATTTGTTTCTAATATTGGCAGTTCCTTATCAAATCCTGCAAAAACCTGACCATAGATGGCTTGTGTCATTCTTAATTCTTCAAGAGGCCACTGGGCCTTTTTGGTTAACTGCCAAGAGGTTGTCCCTCCTGGTAAACCTCCTTTATTAGGCAAGCCTCTCTCACAGCTACAATGATCCAGTTCATAAGTTTATAATTCCCTTGTATTATAAAGGTGTTGCCACAGAGTTGGGTAGGTAGTGATTTTACTCACTATTTTTTCTGCTTAATTCTTGGCTAAGGAAACATCATCACCTCCTGTATCCCACAATTAGACCAACCAAGCTGTCAGGAGTTTCCTGAGTAGTTGTTTAAAGGTCTTTTCAATCTCCAAGAGAGTCTACTATATCAGTTGACCCCCTTTTTGCTTCAGTGGTTGAGCTTTTGCTTTTCTTTCCATTAGAGAGTGAGCTTGCCAGTGATTCTTTTCCCCCTTCTATGTCATCAGTCTTCCTCTCCATAAAATTCTCAGGGATTCCAAGTTTTCATCTTTTAATCTGGCTCACCTGTGATAGCTCTGAATTTTTGTTATTTCCATTTATTTTCTCCTAGGTGGGCCAATCTACATGCTAACATTTCAAGTTTTGTCTCTTGGTCTTCAATTTTGTTCACTAAATTGGATGCAAGAAGAGAAGTGGAAAGGATCATGTCTTTCTAGTGGCAATTCCTCATTTAGTCATTTAATTTTTGTTTCTGCTGCTAGGTGGGCCTCTGTTACCAAATGGATGGCTCACATAAGTGGCTAACTCATTGCAGTGGCTACCCTGCCACCTTTCCTTACTGCACTGTGATGTATGGCTTTGAGATAACTGATCTAGGCCAACCAGCATTTTCAGGGTACCCATGTGGAGGTCCCCAAGTGTCTAACAGACATGCTACACCAACCCACAGAGACATAGCTCCATCCTGATATTTTCCCCACAGATTCTTTAGTCCACTTACTTATTTCTCGGTTTCTCAGTTCCTGGCTAGCTTGCAAATATTTCAGGGTGAGCAAGTATATGAAAACCTACCTCAAAAAACCAAAGGAGATGAGAGGTCAAAGAAGGAGCCTGACAAATCCAGTTTCTCAGATAGAAAGTATTAAGTAGGGACTTATGAATTAAGTGATATCTGTGGTGGCCTCAAGATGGTGGATTCCTTTACATGCCCTCCAGAAAATATCCTTTATATAGCAAGCTTTTAGGGTAAAACATGTGCAGCTGGTCACATCTCAGACTTCCTTGCAGAAACCCATGACCACCAGGGAGGTTAGATAAGCATCTTTATGAGGGCTTATCTATGTTACAAGCATTGTTTTAGGACCTTGCTGCAGAACACCTTGGAATATAGGGGTCAAACACTGGTTATCTTAGTTGTTTTGCTTCAGAATGGTGCCACTCTTGCCAGGCAACAGACTGATTTTTTTAAAGTATAATTTTCACTTATCCAGGTCTTCTTTTGTGTTTTTCTCTTTCTAATACTTGATGGAAATATTTTCAATATTATACACGTAGTCGTGATGTTTTCCATAGACCTCAAGATTATACCTTTCAGATAAAATTCTTAAAAAGTTTAAGTTAATGAATTTTTTTCTGTATTTAGTTAGTAAGAGTCAGTGAAACCACAGATATTACTTATGGTTTGTTTTGACTGGAATAAAGGAGCTGAAGTCATTTCATTTATTTATTGTTTTTCCCATCAGGCGATAAGCACCATGAGAATAGTCTTTTTGAAATGTTTGCAATTCAGCACCACGGACAGAGCCTCTCACTACCTGATCAATGAATGAAACATTTAGGGATTTACCCAATGCTTCATAAGCCAGAATATGATTTTCTGTTTCCATGGAAAATCTTGGAGCTTTTCCACCAATGATGTCCACTGAGTTTTAATTCTGACACTGCCTCTTAATGACAGGGTGATTTGGGACAAGTTATTGACCTTTTTGAGTTTCCTCAAGTGAAATTGTAGGGAATGATACATAAACAATCATTTTATGTAATTCTCACAATGGCTTTACATATAATTTCCACAGATCTGACTCCAAATAAAATATATGTAAGTCTTAAAATCTTGAGAAAAATGTTTTAGAGGTTTGGCTTTTATTTCTGAGGGATAAGATTTATGAGAGCTACCCAGGTCAACATTAAATTTAAGTTGGTATGTAAGAGTTTGAGGCTTCTGAGAAGCAGATACTAAGAAGTGTACATTGGGAAAAATGCCTGTGAAGGAGAAGCCAATAGGAGTAGACATCAAGAATGGGTTCAATGCAGGCTTGCGGAATCAGGCTGGAGCGATAGGGTCAGAAGAGCTCCAGATAGCAATGCAGTTCTGAGATAATCTTGATCAGGTCAGTGGGAGTCTCTAGGCAAAATCTGCCTGGTAAGTAGTGCTGAGCAAGAATGGTTTGCAAGTACCCTTACTGGGTTAGTCACAGACTAGGAACATCCAAAGAAGACTAGTTTCAGTGCAGTGGTGGATCCAGAGAGGAAGCAGCTGGGGCTGCCAATCTGCTCCTCAAAATAGTTTGTCTTGAAGATTTGAGTGGGACATTTCCATGGCTGCCACAGTATATATACACAGTAGTACATGATGACTCAGAAAAAAATGCTCAATCAAGCATATTTCCTTCCTCACCATTACTTTCTCATCCTGAGGTACATTCTGAAGAGAAAAAACATCCATGGGAATATATCTTATTTTCTAGATAAGGTAGAAAATCCAGGAGAATAAAAATACCACTTCGACTTTTAGCTTGTTTTCATCTTTCAGGAGGTAAGGAGAAATCACCCTGGCCTTCTCCCATCCCTCACATGACCCTTTTGCTCCCTCCTCTAGTTCTTCTCCTTGCCCTGAAAATCCCAAGGGTCAGGTTCTGGCCTCCTGCTTTTCTTTTTCCCTGCCTCTCATGAATGAACTCTCATTACATCCACAATTGTGCCATGCGATCACTTAGATATTTTTTTTCTACATCTCCAATCTTAAGTCACAAACCCAATTACCTCATGGAAACCCTGACTCAGATATTCTAACACAACTTGGATCATGTAAAAAATTCTTAAAAATCTCATTTTCCTCTCCCATTTGGCTCCTCCTTTGAAGTCCTTATTGTTGCCAGTTATTTTTTTTTCCTAAAGAAGCCATGCTTGAAACGTCTAAGTCCTCCTCTCCTTGCATTGAGGATGATCAGAGTTTGTCAATCTCTTTTCATGGAAGAGCCTTTTAAATATTCCCTTCATTTCTTCCAGCAGTACTGTAGTCAATGTATTTGTCATCTTAATACTAACATCATTATAATAGAGTTCTGCCATTAATCTCACTGCCTGAAATAAGAATAAGTAAAAGTACTAGAGCATCAGCCAGGATCAGTGTCCTAGACAGAGTTTAAAAAAACAAATGGAAGGCCCAGAGTCTAGGCAGCATGGAGGGGCTCAGGAGTTACCTGTCAGGCAGAAGGGAATTCAGTTTTCATGTGTGTAATAACATCATTCTGATGGTGATAGGGATGGGGAGCAATGGAGAGAGCAGTTTAAACCTTTTATGGGAAAAATTTGTTTTTTTTTAATCTATGGCAACTTTTATATAAAGTAGTTTTGTTATTATTTTGCAACCATGACTTTAAAATATAGCATAGAATTTTAAAATTACCTCAGGAGGTTCAGCTTGAAATGAAACCTAAATTTTTATAGATGAAACGTGGTCTAATTCTTTCTTCCATTTAATGGAAACAAAACAAAAATCAAACTATGAATTCCAAGATTCGACAGGGAACTGTTAAAAAATTTTGAACCCACTTTCTAGGTCACACACAGATGAGAACACTGAAACCTTTCATGTTATTTGGGAACTTGGTAAAGCAATGTTTCTCACTGCCAGCAGCCAGTACGCGCCAGCCGGGCCAGAATCACAGTCTTAGGGCTGCGGCCAGAAGTAACAGGTTCCAGAGTTAAATCAAAGGATAACAAAGAGGTCCCCTTCTAGTTATTTTCTTTCCCTCTCCTCTGAGATTGCCTTTGCTTTCCTGTTAGAAGGAAATATAAGCCAGGCACAATGCACACATGCCTTTCCACAGAGCACAAGGAAGGAGATCAAAATGCCTCTGAGAGACAAATGTATAATCAGGAGAAGAGAGTGTAAACCATCCATTTGGAATCTTTCTACCATCCATATCACACATTCTTTTTTCCTGAGAACAATGTCTGCCTTCTTAGTCATTTGTTGTATAAAACATACTTTCAACCCAAACACCTTCATGTGGACCTTATGCTAGAAAAACTGAGCAGTGGAAATGAATGCCTCCAAAGAGATTGCCTGCCTTGGTATTGACAATTTTCCCTTCATTCTTCCTTTTAAAATTGTGAATCAAAGTCAATACACATTAATTTTTGTTGAACGTTTAGACGTTAGCTGTTCTAGCAATGTAAATAGGAAAGTGTAGACAAAACGTAATGTCACCATACATTTTTCTGTCTAACTGTACGAGGCTGCTTAATTCTAGCTCCCCCAGAGAAATGCATTGCATGCCTTGAATTTCTTTTTGTATTTTTTTTTTAATTCAGAAGCACGTTAAAAACATAGGAGTGTGCTTTGGAATGTTTTTGCCTTGAGCCCTTTATTTACTATATCACTTTGCCTATTGCTGTGACCAGGATCAGAACATGTGTTCATCAAAAAACTCACCTCTACCACAGAATTCCTAACCACTTTTAGTCATACTTATCACTCCTTTAAGTAATAAATAATATGATATTTTTTTCTCATAAATTCAACCATATGTTTTTTGCTTTCTAAACCATTTCTTTTAAATAGGCATCTTGGCTGGCCATGGTGGCTCACGCCTGAAATCCCAGCCCTTTGGGAGGCCAAGGCAGGGGGATTGCTTGAGGTCAGCAGTTTGAAGTCACGCTGGCCAATATAGTGAGAACTTGTCTCTACAAATATTAAATAAATTAATAATTAAATAGTTATCTCAGTGATTTTTACTGTCACATTTTTTGTGGGGTGAATATTTTGTGTTCTGTCCCTTTTTAAAGATAATAGATGTTTTCTTTCTTTTGAGTGACTCCTGATGTTGAGTAATGGGTTCCATTATAATCTTCTGTCAGCACATCAGAGAAAACATGAACAAGCTTTTTCTGATATAAAGTAAGTAAAAAAATGCATAACGATAATTATAGTGACATGGTCTTAGATACAATAAAACTAGGTAAATAGACTTTTTATTTTCAGATAGTTTTTCTAGAAAATAAATAGCACTTTACTCAGGAATTCTTTTTATTTTTCTTTTATCGTACAAGACAAAAGTTTTGATTAATAACTAAATTTTAAAATATTTTAAGATGTTTCTGTCTTGCATCTGGGAGAATAGTAGAAACTAATTTGAAATGAAAACATATACATAATTTGTTTTAAAATGAAAAATGATAAATGGCCTGATTTTATTACCCTTGAACTAAATGTATCACTTGAAAGCAGTTGAGAAATATTCGACTAAATTAAATGGGCTGCTATACTGTGAGCTGGTGTTAATTTTGCCTCATTTATATTAATGTAAACTAAATCATCAAACTAGAAGTAAAAGCATAGCAGCATTTGTTAGTAAATTCCGCTTAATTATTTGGCAGTGTTATAGACATATTAATTACACTGTGTGCTAAATGCAGCACTAAATCACTTATTGAAAACCTTCTCCTCAATGTATCCCTTAATTTTGGCCACCGTCAAAAGAATGCTTCATCTCAAAAAGCTGTCAAAATATTGATCTGAAACTCCAAGTCTAATTGGCTATTTCACAATTACATTGTCAAGGAAAAAATGGTTGGCAACATTCGTCATTTCTGGACAACTATTTTCATAAGAACAAAGAATATAAAGCTGCAGATCAATTACCTGTTGGAGATCCTGAGTGTTGAGTGATTACTTGTTTTATCAACAATTTATTTTTCTCTCAGTAATGGTGTAAAGTTAATTCTTATGCCATACATGTGTGATTGTAATTGATATGGAACTTATGATGTTAATCATAAATCAATTTTTGTACTCACTCTCTAAAAGACATAGTGAAGTAGAAAACATCATTTGTAATATATCTTCAGCACCAAAAGCGTAGATACGTTGCCATATTTTATTATCAAATTTGGTGTGTTAAAATATACTATGATTTGGGAAAACCACTATGCTTTTGTTTTTTCTCTCATTCCATAAAGGCAGAAGTTTTGTTTTTAACTAAATTCATAGTATTTTTGAAAGTTTAAGTTAACTTGATTAAAATGAACACTGAATTATAAGTGTTCAGTTTGAAATAAATATTAAAACTTTTCCTTATATATAACTTTATGAAGAAATAGAGATTACGTCTGAACAGAGTAGTACCTGAGACAAAACCAAGCCAAAATACTTATATGGCAAATTTACAAATTCATCCAATTTAGATTAGCTGATAAAGGGACAGGTAGGACAAGGTACATAGAGCACATAATTGAATTATTGGAGCTAGGTGATCAGTTTCTAGCCTTGGACAAAGAGGGGTCCATCTTCAGCTGATGGGGAGAGATCTGTGAAGAGCATTTTGCTGTCTTTTGTCATGTGTATCCTGGGATTTACTGCCCTTGGGGCACGTCACTACTCCCATTTGCCTCAGAGCATTCACATGTAAGTTTATCACCTCACAAATAACTTGCTTCTTAGAGTATATTGGAAGACAAAATCATGCACCATTTTCCCACTGCCTGTGAATTTTCTAATTGGAGAAGTAATTTCTAATTGGAGAAGTTAGAAGTAACTAAATAGCTATGCGGTTATAAGGCATGTAACAATCAGTTTATTCCTTACTAGGCACTGCTTGCTTTGCAAATCAGGAATTGAGACGGGAGCTCCTTAAAGACAGGCATTGGACCTTGCTGACTTTAATTCTCAGTGTTTACCCGTTATAAATGCAAAGAATACTTAGTGAACTTAAATGAGTGAGTAAGTAAGTGAAATAGTTAAGATAATTTTAGATCCAAATAATGGAAAGTAAAAATATCATACTTATTAAATACACACCTGGACATTGGAGAACTAAGATTGAGATGTAACATACCATTTAGTTATTAGGGATGTTAGGCAAGTCCTTTGAATTCTCTAAGTCTGAATGTCCTTCCTTCTAGAATGGAGGTAATAAGCCAATCTCTGGCGACACGGAATCATGCAATTTATCCAACTGTACGTAACGGGTCCAAATTTAGTGAATTGCTTCACCATTCTTCTAGTTGCCCTGGTCAGGAACCTAGGTGCCATGATTGCCTGCTTTTTCTTTGTTCAGCTCTCCCACATATAATGATTTATTAAATCCTCTGGAGTCTTACCTTCTATTTCCTGAATGTGTCCACATAGTTTCACCCCTGTTGCTACTACCCCAGTCTGAGACACCATCATATCATCATATCTGACTTGAATTACAGCAACAGCTTGTTCACTGCTCTCATTTCCTGCATTCTTGTTTCTTCCCAGAGCATGTAGCAGTCACAGTGATCTTTCTGAAACATAAACATAGTAATGACAATACTCGAAGTTCTCTTAGAATCAAGTTTAAATACCATAGGATGACCATGAACCCCTTTATTACCTGGCCTTGTGTAGCTTCTACTTTTGCTGCTGTTCTTCCCCACCTCACACCCTGTTATCCATCCATAACTAACTGCTTTTTTAAAAAATTAATATACTTTAAGTTCTGGGATATGTGTGCAGAATGTGCAGGTTTGTTACATAGGCATACACATGCCATCGTGATTTGCTGCATTCATCCTCCCGTCATCTACATTAGGTATTTCTCCTAATGTTATCCCTCCCCAATTCCCCCACGCCCCGCTATCCCTGTAACTAACTTCTTACAGGCTTTTTAATGTGTAATTCTCTTCTTAAAGACTTTGCATACATTGTTTTTCTTATTTGAAACAACGTACCTTCTCTTTCTACCTCTCCAAACTTTTTCTCTATCTGGCAAACTCCTTTTCCTCATTCACTTATTTACTAATGATTTCCCCTAAAAGACTCTTTCTGAACCTCACCCCACTTCCAGACTCAGGGAGGTATGCCTGACTTCTGTTCCTGTCATACCCTGCGCTTTCCTTATTGTGGATTTTATTAGTCTATTTCTTAATTGGTTGACTAATACAACAGTCAGAACTGACTGTTAATTCCACAGATGCAATAATCATGTCTACTTTTTTGCATTCATCATAGCACCTGCCTGGCACATAGTTTGAAATTCCATGAACGGTATGAATTTAAATTATTATATATAAAACACAGGCACTAAACAACAGCAAGAGAAAAATGTATAAAGATCTATACAATTATAATAACAAGGTTTATATTAAACCTTACTTCTTTTGGTCTATTTATAAATATTTTTCTCTAAACTGAACTCTTTTGCTCTCAACTGAGATCTCTGTCCATTAAGCTTTGGTGCCCACATATCACAAGTCTTGGATCTTTTCCTACTTTTTAAAATCTATAGATGCGTGGTATGTTCTGGTCTCTTGGAGCCTGCAGAACAGAACCAAAAAGCTTAACTCTTAGCCTTCTATTGATAAAGAAAAGGTTTATCTCTAGAGAACTCTATCGATGCAACTCACCATTGTTGCTGAAGCTTCTAACCATTTGTCTCCAGAGAGTATACTGACTTTCTTGATATGTGGATTTCTATGAATTATGTGAGTCACTTCTGAAATGCCCTTTTATTTTTTCTCATTTGCTCTTCCTTTCATGGGAAATAAAGGAGAAAATGTGCCAGAGGGTGATCAATGAAGTTTTTATCAAGTCTGATGATAATATCCATCCAATGAAAAATAATTTTTGTGGCAACTAAACTTGATATAATTTTACTCTACCTGATATTTTTGTCTTCAATCACTATATTATTTAGATAGAAATAACCTCCCAGGGATGAGCCTTCTAGCAGTTTTTGTTTATAACTTGACCTTCTGTTAAAGAGTTTTTTTAAAAATAAATTCTTTTCTCCTTAAACATTTTAAAGATATTTTAAACAAGCTTAAATATTAGTTTCTCAAGTGTAGTTATGTGTTATTTATTATACAAGAACTGAGCTTTCTTAGATAGGGTCATCTTCCCATGGAAAGAGCTCCAGAAAATTAAAGATGAAAATAATCTTGAGAAAGAGGCCACAGATTTTTTAAATTTACAACTCAGATGAAAGCATATAAAAGAAGGTACAAATGTATAGACATATAGTCACCTAAGTACAGCAGGGGAATCATCAACATTTATAAAAATAAGAAAATGTGGTCATATTCAAAAAGACATCCATATTTAACCTGAGTAGTGTTTGAAATGCATGGAGCCAAGATGTATTTCTATTTTTCTCCCTTAACTATATCTTTTCTCTTTTACTCTGAAGTGGATGTGTCTCTTGAAAATACTCTTTTTTGCTCTTGTTTTTTTTCTTTAATTGTGTTCTTTTATTAGTTTGAATATCATATGTATAACTTGATATAAAGACTTTTCATATAATATATTTAAGTATAAATATCTGAAATAGAATAATTATATCCAGGCATGATAGTTTAAGCATGATGACCAAGATGTAAATGTGTTTTCCCTCTCTCAGACACACACACACACACAAACACATAAATACACACTTAGGCACATAGATAATATTCATTCCTATAGAAGGATATAGGAATTTATAAACATGCAAAATATAAACTTAATACATTCATAGATACACATAGAATATTATCCTACTAGAAAACTATCAGGTTCTAATATGTTTTTAAATGTTTGTGTGAAAAATTTGTAACAAAATGGGGAACTGAGAAGACTTCTCCCATTTATGTAACTCCTCAACTAAAACCTAAAAAAAGTCTTTTAATATAACTAAGACATAATGGAGTTGACTATAAGGAAAAAATAGCCACTGATGAGCCAGAAATAAGAAACTTTGAAAGCCAGAAATCAGATGCAATCCAATTGACATATGGGCTCAGAAGACTGGTAGAGCAGTGGAAGCTATCTAGGATCACAGGCAATGAATAAAATGAGTAGAAATAGCCAATTAGGCAAATATTTGGCAACTGATAGAGAATCCATAGTCAGAGCCATTGAATTGGTCTTCCCTTTTTCTGTGCTAGTGAAGCTGTGGAGTGGACCACAATATTAGCTATCACAGGCTAGATACGACATTGAGGAAATCCTGACATTGAGCATTTCCCTAGGAAGCTACTGAACCCCCTAGGATATAACAAAAGACCAAAGCTAAGGAGAAAACAATGGCAACCAAATACTGTTCCAGAAAAATTGACAGAGGCTAGATCCTGTCCTCAGAAGCTACATCCACAGAGAACAGTATAGGAGTTCTAAAAATATAAGACTCCTAGCTTCCAAAAAGAGAATCACCAAATTTTTGGACAAAAAGTCTAAAAAATCACTACAAAAGAAAGATGCCAAGTTAAACTAGCAAAGAAATTCCTGGTTGAGGGAACAATTGACAGAACATATAAACCTGTATGTTAAAAGCAAGAGAACCAATCATAAATCTTATACATTAAAAATTTCACTGCAATATTTTTGAAAATTGTATGGTATTTAATAGCATAAAAGAAAAAGTAGAAATGTAAAGAGAAACCTGAAACACTAAGAGAAGAGATTTTACCAAAACATGGGGGGAAAAAACTAAAGGGGTAGAGAATACAAGGGGTAAAATGTCAGCAGACATTTAACATTAATTAGTTAGTAATAAAGAGTCTACCTAATAGAGATTCCAGGAAGAGAAAGCAAAGTAAACAACATGAAATAAATAAAACAGGAATCAAATTATGGTCAAATAAAATGAGGAAATTGACAGGCTTATAATAAAGCTCATTTGGACATACAAGGACCCAGAGAAATCATCATATATACATATATACATATATACATATATATATATATATATATCATATATATATATGATGATTTCTCTGTGTCCTTGTATGTCCAAATGAGATATATATATATATATATATATATATATATATATATATGTATATCTACATATATATATGTAGATATATATATATATACACATATATATATACATACTTTAAATTCTGGGGTACCTGTGCAGAACGTCCAGGTTTGTTACATAGGTATACACGTGCCATGGTGGTGTGCTGCATCAATCACCCCATCATCTACATTAGGTATTTCTCCTAATGCTATCCCTCCCCTAGTCCCCACCCCCCTGTGATCCTTCTTCTACCCTCTACCACCCTGCTATCTCTTCCCTATCCCTGCAGCCCCTGACAGGCCCCAGTGTGTGATGTTCTTCTCCCTGTGTCCATGTGCTCTCATTGTTCAACACTCACGTATAAGTGAGAACATGCAGGATTTGGTTTTCTGTTCTTGTGTCAGTTTGCTGAGAATGATGGTTTCCAGCTTTATTCATGCCCCTGGAAAGGACATGAACTCATCCTTTTTGATGGCTGCATAGTATTCCATGGTGTATATGTGCCACATTTTCTTTATCTAGTCTATCATTGATGGGCATTTGGGTGGTTCCAAGTCTTTGCAATTGTGAACAGTGCCACAATAAAAATACGTGTGCATGTGTCTTTATAATAGAATGATTTATAATCCTTTGGGTAGATACCCAGTAATGGGATTGCTGGGTCCAAGAGTATTTCTACTTCTAGATCCTTGAGGAATCGCCACACTGTCTTCCACAATGTTTGAACTAATTTACACTCCACCAACAGTGTAAAAGTGTTCCTATTTCTCCACATCCTCTCCAGCATCTGTTGTCTCTAGATTTTCTAATGATCACCATTCTAACTGGCATGAGGTGGTATCTCAATGTGGTTTTAATTTGCATTTCTCTAATGACCAGTGATGATGAGCATTTTTTCATATGTTTTTTGGCCTCATATATGTCTTCTTTTGAAAAGTGTCTGTTCATATCCTTTGCTCACTTTTGAATGGGTTTTTTTTTTTCTTGTCAAGTTGTTTTAGTTCTTTGTAGATTCAGGATATTAATTCTTTGTCAGATGAATAGATTGCAAAAATTTTTTCCCTTTCTGTTGGTTGCCGGTTCACTCTAATGATAGTTTCTTCTGCTGTGCAGAAGCTCTTAAGTTTAATTAGATCCCATTTGTCTATTTTGGCTTTTGTTGCCATTGCTTTTGATATTTTAGTCATGAAGTTCTTGCCCATGCCTATGTCCTGAATGGTATTGCCTAGGTTTTCTTCTAGGGCTTTTATGGTGTTAGGTCTTACGTTTAAATCTTTAATCCATGTGGAGTTAATTTTTGTTAAAGGTGTAAAGAAGGGATACAGTTTTTCCAACACCATTTATTAAACAGGGAACACTTTCTCCATTGCTTGTTTTTGTCAGGTTTATCAAAGATCAGATGATTGTAGATATGTGGCATTATTTCTGAGGCCACAGTTCTCTTCCGTTGTTCTATATATCTGTTTTGGTACCAGTACCATGCTGATTCATTCAATTACTGTAGCCTTGTATAGTTTGAAGTCAGGTAGCATGACTCCTCCAGCTTTTTTTTTTTTTTTTTTTTTTCATAGGATTGTCTTGGCTATGCAGGCTCTTTTTTGGTTCTATATTAAATTTTAGGTGTTTTTTCCAATTCTGTGAAGAAAGTTAGTGGTAGCTTGATGGTGTTAGCATTGAATCTATAAATGACTTTGGACAGTATGGCCATTTGCATGATATTGATTCTTCCTAACCATGAGCATGGAATAATTTTCCATCTATTTGTGTCCTCTCTTATTTCCTTGAGCAGTGGTTTTCCTTGAAGAGGTCCTTCACATCCCTTGTTAGTTGTATCGCTAGGTATCTAATTCTGTTTTTAGCAATTGTGAATAGGAGTTCACTCATCATTTGGCTCACTATCTGTTATTGCTGTATAGGAATGCTTGTGTTTTTGCACATTGATTTTGTATCCTGAGTGAGTCTTTGAAGTTGCTTATCCGCTTAAGGAGATTTTGGGCTTGGATGATGGGGTCTTCTAAATATACAATCATGTCGTCTGCAAAGAGTGGCAATTTAACTTCCTCTTTTCCTAATTGAATACCCTTTATTTCTTTTTATTGCCTGATTGCCCTGGCTGGAACTTGCAATACTATGTTGAATAGGAGTTGTAAAAGAGGGCATCCTTGTCTTGTGCCAGTTTTCAGAGGGAATGCTTCCAGTTTTTACCCATTTAGTATGATATTGGCTGTGGTTTGTCATAAACAGCTCTTATTACTTTGAGATACATCCCTTTGATGCCTAGTTTATTGAGAGTTCTTAATATAAAGAGCTACTGAATTTTACTGAAGGCCTTCTCTGCATCTATTGAGATAATTGTGTGGTTTTTGTCTTTGGTTCTGTTTATGTAATGGATTACGCTTATTGATTTGCATATGTTGAACCAGCCTTGCATCCCAGGGATGAAGCTGACTTGATTGTGATGGATAAACTTTTTGATGTGCTGTTGAATTCTGTTTGCCAATATTTTATTGAGGATTTTTGCACCAATGTTCATCATGAGTATTGGCCTGAAGTTTTCTTTTTTAGTGGTGTCTCTGCCAGATTTTGGTATCAGGATGATGTTGGTCTCATAAAATGAGTTAGGGAGGATTCCTTCTTTTTGTATTGTTTGGAATAGTTTCAGAAGGATAGATAACAGCTCCTCTTTGTACCTCTGGTAGAATTTGGCTGTGAACTCGTCTGGTCCTGGACTTTTTTTGGTTGGTAGGCTATTAATTGCTGCCTCAATTTCAGACCTTGTTATTGGTCTATTCAGGGATTCAACTTCTTCCTGGCTTAGTCTTGGGAGGGTGAAAGTGTCCTGGAATTTAGCCATTTCTTCTAGATTTTCTGGTTTATTTGCATAGAAGTGTTTGTAGTATTCTCTGATGGTTGTTTGTATTTCTGTGTGTTCGGTGGTGGTATCCTGTTTATCATTTTTTTTACTGCATCTATTTGATTCTTCTCTCTTATTAGTTTATCTTTTCAAAAAAATAGCTCCTAGATTCATTGTATTTTTGAAGATTTTTTTTGTGTGTGTGTCTCCATCTCCTTCAGTTCTGCTCTGATTTTAGTTATTTTTTGTCTTCTGCTAGCTTTTGAATTTATTTGATCTTGCTCCTCTAGTTCTTTTAATTGGGACGTTAGAGTGTCTATTTTAGATCTTTTCTCGTTTCTCTTGTGGGTATTTCGTGCTATAAATTTCCCTCTACACACTGCTTTAAATGTGTCCCAGAGATTCTGGTACATTGTATCTTTGTTCTCATTGGTTTCAAGGAACATCTTGATTTCTGCCTTCATTTCATTATTTATCTAGTAGTCATTCAGTAGCAGGTTGTTTAGTTTCCATGTAGTTGTGTGGTTTTGAGTGAGTTTGTAAATCCTTAGTTCTAATTTAATTGCACTGTGGTCTGAGAGACTTTTTGTTTTGATTTCTTTCTCTTTTTTTTTGCATTTGCTGAGAAGTGTTTATATCCAATTATGTGGTCAATTTTAGAATGAGTGTGATGTGGTGCTGAGAAGACTGTATATTCTGTGGATTTGGGGTGAAGAGTTCTGTAGATGTCTACTGCGTCTACTTGGTACAGATCCGAGCACAACTCCTGGATATCCTTGTTAATTTTCTGTCTCATTGATCTAATACTGACAGTGTGGTGTTAAAGTCTCCCACTATTATTGTCTGTGAGTCCAAGTGTCTTTGTAGGTCTTAAGAGCTTGCTTTATGTATCTGGGTGCTCCTGTGTTGGGTGCATATATATTTTGTATAGTTAGCTCTTCTTGTTGCATTGACCTCTTTACCATTATATAATGCCCCTCTTTGTCTCTTTTGATCTTGGTTGGCTTAAAGTTTGTTTTATCAGAAACTAGGATTGTGACCCCCTTTTTTTGTTTTTCGTTTTTTTTTTTTTTTTTGCTTTCCATTTGCTTGCTAAGTCTTCCTCATCCCTTTATTTTGAGCTTATGTGTGTCTTTGCATGTGAGATGTGTCTCCTTAATACAGCACACTTATGGGTCTTAACTCTTTATTAAATTTGCCAGTTTGTGTCTTTTAATTGGGGCATTTAGCCTGTTTACATTTAAGGTTAATATTGTTATGTCTAAATTTGATTCTGCCACTTTGATACTAGCTGGTTGTTTTGCCCATTAGTTGATGCAGTTTCTTCTTAGTGTTGATGGTCTTTACAATTTGGTATGTTTTTGCAGGGGCTGGTACTGGTTGTTCCTTTCCACATTTAGTGCTTCCTTCAGGAGCTCTTGTAAGGCAGGTCTGATGATGACAAAAATCTCTCAGTTTCTGGTTCGTAATGTATTTTATTTCTCCTTCGATAATGAAGGTTAGTTTGGCTGGATACAAAATTATGGGTTGAAAATTATTTTCTTTAAGGATGTTGAATATTGGACCCCACTTCCTTCTGGCTTGTAGGGTTTCTGCTGAGAGATCCACTGTGAGTCTGATGGTCTTTCCTTTGTGGGTGACTCGACCTTTCTCTCTGGCTGCCCTTAGGATTTTTTCCTTCATTTCAACCCTGTGAATCTGACGATTAGGTGTGTTGGGGTTGCTCTTCTTGAGGAGTATCTTTGTGGTGTTCTCTGTATTTCCTGAATTTGAATGCCTTGCTAGGTTGGGGATATTTTCCTGGATAATATCCTGCATAGTGTTTTCCAACTTGGTTTCATTCTCCCTGTCACTTTTAGGTACACCCAACAAACGTAGATTTGGTCTTTTCACATAATCCCATATTTCCTAGAGGCTTTGTTCATTTCTTTTCACTCTTTTTTCTCTAACCTTGCCTTCTTGCTTTATTTCATTGCGTTGATCTTCAATCTCTGATATCCTTTCTTCAACTTGATCAATTTAACTATTGAAACTTGTGTATGCTTCACAAATTTCTCATGCTGTGTTTATCAGCTCCATGAAGTCATTTATGTTCTTCTCTACACTGGTTATTCTAGTTAGCATTTCATTTAATGCTTTTTCAAGATTCTTAGTTTCCTTGCATTGGGTTAGAACATGCTCCTTTAGCTTAGAGAAGTTTGTTATTACCCACCTTCTGAAGCCTGCTTCTGTCAATTTGTCAAACTCATTCTCCATCCAGTTTTGTTACCTTGTTGGTGAGGAGTTGTGATCCATTGGAGGAGAAGAGGCATTCTGGCTTTGGAGTTTTCAGCCTTTTTACACTAGTTTCTTTCCATCTTTGTGGATTTATCTACTTTTTGTCTTTGAAGTTGGTTTGAAGATGGGATCTCTGAGTGGATGTCCTTTCTGTTAATGTTAAAACTATTTTTTTTCTGTTTGTTAGTTTTCCTTCTAACAGTAAGGCTCCTCTTCTGCAGGTGTGCTGGAGTTTGCTGGAGGTCCACTCCAGACTCTGCTTGCCTGGGAATCACCAGCAGGGGCTGCATAACAGCAAAAACTGCTACCTGTTCCTTCCTCTAGTAGATTCATCCCAAAAGTGTACCTGCCAGATGCCAGACAGAGCACTACTGAATTAGGTGTCGATCAGCCCCTGCTGTGAGGTGTCTCCCAGTCAGGATATACGGGGGTCAGAGAGCCACTTGAGAAGGCAGTCTTTCCCTTATCAGAGATCAAATGCTATGCTGGAAGATCCACTGCTCCCTTCAGAGTTGCCAGTCAGGGATATTTAAGTCTGCTGAAGCTGAATCACAATCACCTCTTTTCCCAGTTGCTTGGTCCCCAGAAGGCAGCTTTATTTATAAGTCCCTGACAGGCTGCTACCTTTTTTCAGAGATTCTCTGCCCAGAGAGAAGGGATTCTAGTGACACAGTCTGCCTGCAGAGGCCTTGAGGAACTGTCGTGGACTCTGCCCTATCATCACCATGTAAACTTCCCAGTGACTTTGTTTACATAGGCGAAGTTAAAACTTACGGAGCCTCAGCAATGGCAGATACCCCTCCCACCACTGAGCTTGAACATCCCAGGTTGAGCTCAGACTGCTGTGTTGGCTGTAAGAATTTCAAGCCAGTGGATTTAGGTTGCTGGTCTTTGTGAGGGTGGGACCCGCCAAGCCAGATTACTTGGCTCCCTGGCTTCAGCCCCCTTTTTCAGGGGAGTGAGCAGTTCTGTCTCACGAGTGTTTCAGGCACCAATGGGGTATTAAAAAAAAAACTGCTGTAGTAGCTTGGTGTCTTCCTGAAACGGCCGCTCAGTTTTGTGTTCGAAACCTGGGGCACTGTTTTGTAGGCACCGGAGGGAATCTCCAGGTCTATGAGTCGTAAAGACTGTGGGAAAAGTGCAGTACCTGACCCTGAATGCCAGAGTGCTGGGAAAAGTCCCTAATGGCTTCCCTTGGCTAGGAGAGGGAGTTCCATGGCCTCTTGCACTTCCTGGGTGAGGTGACACCCCGCCCTGCTTTGGCTCACCCCCCTTGGGCTGCAACCACTGTCTAACTAATCCCAATGAGATGAACCAGGTTCCTCAGTTGGAACTGCAGAGCTCACCAGCCTTCTGCATCACTCTCACTGGGAGCTGTGCACCAAAGCTGTTCCTATTCGGCCATCTTGCCAACAGTCCCATCAAGAAAGAGACATCTTTAAAAAGAAAAGCAGAATTTGTATGTTCACATGTCCTGATTTCAAAACTTACTTCAAAGCTACTCTAATCAAGACAGTATAGTACTGGCATATGTTTAGCTGTATAGATCAATAGAATAAAATTGAAATCCCAGAAATAAACTTTTACATTTACAACATTCAGTTTTCAACTAGACTGCCAAGACAATTCAGAGGATAAAGAAAGTCTTTTCAGTAAGGGATATTAGATATCTACATGTAAAAGAATGACTTTCTACCCCTACCTCACATCGTACAAAAAAAATTAATTCAATGGGGCTTATAAACCTGAAAGTAAGATTTAAAACTACAGAACTAGCAAAACCACAACAAAAACCAATCAGCCAAATTTTAAAATGTGGAAATGACTTGAATAACTATTTCTCCAAACAAGATACTAATGGCCAACAAGTACATAAAAATCAAAACCATGATAAAATGTCACTTTACACTCACTAGGCCATAATTTTAAACAAACAAAAAATAACAAGTATTAGCAAGGGTGTGGAGAAACTGGAACCCTCAGGCAGTGTTAGTGGGAATGTAAAAATGGTACAGCCACTATGGAAAACAGTTTGACTTTCTCAGAAAGTTAAACATAACACTGCCGTATGATCCAGTAATTCCACTACTAGATATATCCCACTCTCTAAATTTTTAATGAAAAAGATGGATATATCCTTATATGGTTAATATACAATTAGTAACTTTTTATCCCATTTGCTGTTAACTGTATTCCTAATATATTTCTGCAAATGGAAATAATATACAATTGAAGAAAATATGGAATACAAATTATGGTAGCAATTGAGAATCAGCAAATGTGAAGGAAGCTAGAAGTCACTAGAGGAATATCCAGTGAACTTGAATGCATGATATAAGAATACCCTTTGTAAAACTGAAGTAGCATAGAATTATTCTACCTTCTCCATAACTTAAAGCAAAATGAATAATAGTTACATATAATATTATAAATGTATCGTATCATATTTGCTTTTTTTTTTTTTTTTTTTTTTTTTGGTTGAGTCTAGT
>CAUYLG010051262.1:0-107750 GCA_963573385.1 Cacajao melanocephalus | reverse complement strand
GACTCAAAGGGCACCCAGTCGCGTATACTCCGCACCGAGAAGCGCCGCGCTGTGCTGGGGCGCCGGCAAAACAGCCTCTGCTGGGAATCTCCCGGTCTGTGGGCAACAAAAATTCGTCTGAAAGTGCGGCGTCCACTCGCTCTCTGCACTTTCACTGGGAGCTACAATCCTGAGCTGTTGTTAATCGGCCATCTTGGATCTCTCTCCAACTTAAAATTTTTATCACTCTTGGACAGACAGTGCTAAGATTCTACTAAGATATCATCTAAAACTATATGGTACACTTTTAATTTCCTTATTAATAGTCTATAAAACATTCACAAAACAATAATATGCATATTTACTAGGACTGAATTTTGGACTCAAGGATCAGTAGTTTTTAAGTACTGCTTTACTTACATGATTAGATGGTTTATTTCTGTTAAAAAAGAGGATGTCAACACCTTCTACATTCTTCCTCCTTCCGCGCCTTTTTTTGACTATAGGCTGGTTGTCTAATATCACACCATTGGCACCAAGAGTTGGTTGAATGGAAGTACCTAATTGAATGAAAAATGCAAAATGGTGATATAAATTTAGTTCTTAAACAAATTGAAAGTAATCCCTTTCCTAAATATATGGAAGTGTTAGTTCTTATTTCATACATCTTTAATGCAGAAACTTTTGGCCAAACATATCATCCCCACCTCTCATTTAAAAACCTGAATTACAACCTAGGCCTCTTTCAATTTTTGACCTGTCTTCTATATTTTTTCCCCTGATATTCACACATCTTCTCTTCCTTCCTTAGAGAAAGAAGCATGACTTTTTCCTAAGATATACCTTTCCCCTTTCTTTGAACCCATTTGTTCCTATACTTTCAAAGAGCTTTTTATTAAAAAAAAAATCATTTATCTCTGCTTTTTTTTTTTTGCCAAATATCTTTTTCTACATTAGATTTTTCTAAACTTAAAAATATGGCCTAACTCAAACAAACAAATGTTTGAGTTAATCTTTTGGCTGGGCATACTGGCTAACGCCTGTAATCCCAGCACTTTGGAAGGCTGAGGTGGATGGATCACCTGAGGTCAAGAGTTTGAGAACAGCCTGGCCAACATGGCAAAACCCCGTCTCTACTCAAAATACAAAAATTAGCTGGGCGTGGTGGTGCGTGCCTGTAATACCCACACCCAGCTAATTTCTAAATTTTTTCTACTTGGGAGGCTGAGGCACAAGACTTACTTCTGAGGCTGATTTTAATAAACAATAGCAATTCATTTATGCTAGAATCCAAATGTAAGATTTAACTTTGAGGTCAGGAGTTAAGGACCAGCCTAGGCAACATAGTGAGACCCTGTCTCTGTGTTGTCTTTATTTTAGATATAATTAACAATATTTTAAAAATAGCTTCTTTGTATTGAATGCCTACTAAGTGCCAGATACTGGACTAAACTTTACAAATGCTACCTCAAATCATCAAAAACAAAACAGAAACATAGAGGCATTATTAAGCTCATTTTATAAAGGAGATGGAAAAATTAAGCCACTTGCTCAACATCACAGTAGCCAGTAAATGACAGAATTCAACCTCAGGTTGCTTGGCTCTGCCAACCTCTATTCACTATTCCAGGTAGTTTCTGGAATGAGCTCTTCAGTTTTGTCCTCTTTTTATAATCTATGCTATTTTACTCTCCTTCATTAATGAAATCACATTACATCTGATATCTTTACTCAAAGCTTTCTAGGGGGTAATTACACAAGAATACAAAAGGCATGGCCTTTGGAAAATGAAGAATTTGTAGTAATAGCACCTGTTAAACATCTAATTCTAAAATCTATGAGTACCTAATTTTAACATCTGTTTGGCATCCCATTGTGTGCCAAGCTCTTTATTGGCCACTTTATATACACTTTTATTTAATCCATCTAACAATGTCACCTCTGGCATCCCCATACCCTTCATTTCACAAACAAGAAAAGTAAGTCTCAAAAATGTTAACAGATTTCTCAAAAGTCATGTAGGAAGAAAGATCCAGATTTCATATTTGCAATTATTAAGATGGATGAGATAAAATGCTTAGATAATAACTCTAGTGTGAATACTTGAGATTTTAAATATTTTGTATAGCTGCAAAAGTTGTGTTACAATTACTTTTGCTTTTTTTTTTTTTTTCTTTTTGAGACAGGGTCTTGCTCTGTCACCTAGGAATGCAGTGGTACAACCATGGCTCAAGTAATCTTCCTGGGATCAAGTGATCCTTTTACTGTAGCTTCCCAAGTTGCTGGGACTACAGGTGCACACCATCATACCCAGCAAATTTCTAAAAAATTTTTTTTAAGAGATGGGTCTTGCTATGATGCCAGGATTGGTATTGAACTCCTGGACTCAAGCAATCCTCCTGCCTCAGCCTCCTCAAGTGCTGGGATTACAGGTGTGAGCCACCATGCTTGGCACAATTACTATTGATATTATTATTATTATTTTTTGAGACAGAGTTTTGATCTTGTTGCCCAGGCTGGAGTGCAAGGCCCGATCTTGGCTCATTGCAACCTCCGCCTCCTAGATTCAAGTGATTCTCCTCCCTCAGCTTCCTGAGTAGCTGAGATTACAGCTATGTGCCACCATGCTTGGCTAATTTTTTTTTTTTTTATAATTAGTAGAGATGGGGTTTCACTATGTTAGTCAGGCTGGTCTTGAACTCCTGACCTCAAGGTGATCTACCCACCTCAGCCACCCAAAATGCTGGGATTACAGATGTGTGCCTGTAAATAATAGTTTATTAAAAACTGTATTATTTACCAAAGAATTACTTATAGGCAAAGGCTGTACAATTTTTAGCTGCAGTAGCAATAAAATGTTCAGATAGTAGAAATATCAATCTGACTTTATAGTGGAGTTTTAAATAGTAAGAGTAGTGGTATTATTAAGCTCCACTTAGGTTGGGCGAAAGAGCCCACAGTTTATCTTCCCCATTTGTTACCATTTTCTGGTGAAAAACAAGGGCTCCTTAATAACAAAATTGTTAATTGTAAGGCATAATTTGGGCAATTGTAATTGTAAAGCATAATCTGGGGGATTTATTCTTCGGTAATAGAAGCATGGCTGATTCATATTTGAACTGCAATTCATACATGTCTAAAGGTCTAGTAATTGGAAACTTACATTGGATAGTTAATGAATCCACAAGAGACCAAACTGATGCTGATGAAGCTAAATTAACTAATAATTTAAGAAGTGGTTCACGCCTATAATCTCAGCACTTTGGGAGGCCGAGGCGGGCGGATCACGAGGTCAAGAGATCGAGACCATCCTGGCCAACATGATGAAACCCCGTCTCTACTAAAAAAATACAAAAATTAGGTGGGCATGGTGGCACGCACCTGTAGTCCCAGCTACTCGGGAGGCTGAGGCAGGAGAATTGCTTGAATCTGGGAGGCGGAGGTTGCAGTGAGCCGAGATTGTGCCACTGCACTCCAGCCTGGTGCCTGGCGACAGAGCAAGACTCTGTCTAAAAAAAAAAAAAAAAAAAAAAAAAAGTGGTAATAGCAGCATTTGGAAAGAGTGATAAATTCAACACAACACTTATAATACAGCATTATTTCTTCAAATTGTAGTAATTCCACACTGTACACATGCATAGTAGGAGTTTTCAAAAGTTTTCAGGTATTGCTTGGCAACTAGACTTAGAAGAATACTGAAGTACAGTCTTTAGCTTTATGCACAAGGAAGGTATAAAGGAAATTCAAACTAATCTGCCTGAATTGACAGCTAGCACTTTAGGTATGTTGTCCACACATTAAGACTCAGATGATCTTAAGTATCATTCTTTTTTTTTTTTTAAAAATTTTCATTCTGAATTCTTGACATCATATTTTTAGAGGAATCTAGATAAATTAAAGTACCAAGATAAAACAAAAACAGACTGGGCATGGTGGCTCATGCCTGTAATCTCAGACCTTTGGGAGGCCAAGGTAGGAGGATCGTTTGAGGTCAGGAGTTTAGGATCCGCCTAGGCAACATAATGAGACCCTGTCTCTACAGAAACAAAACAGAACAAAAACAAAAACCAATGTCTAATGTATTCTTCAATGCCTACAGAGTACACAGCACATGGCACCAATTAGGTATTTAATAAATATCTGTTGATTCATATTGCCAAAAGATTAGAAGAAATACAGATAGTTTGGAGGGGAGATCTCATAATTGCTTTCAAAATGCTAAGATTTACCATGTAGTCACAGGATTAGGTTAATTATGCATTGCCTTTTAGACAGAACTTCGATAATAGAGGAGATGCTATAGCAGGCAAAATTTACTTCCAAATAGAAGAATTTTCTGACAATTTGAGCTGCCCAATAACAAAAAGTGCTATTTAAAGGACCTTGTTTCTGTAAGGATTACATGAGGATGAATGATTATCTTTTAGGGATTAGTCATAAATAACTCCTGTATCCTACAGATGCCTGGACTGTACAATCTCTAAAGTCTTTTTAAAACTTCTCTTTTTAATTTCTTCTACCAATCACCTTTAATTTGTGATACTGAAATGCAGTTTGAACTTTTACCTGTATGAAGCAACTTGACAAAATGATGTTTCCACCCAACTACTCAAGGCCCCAAATGAAAACTGCCCTTTATGCTTCAAAATGTCATGTTAAAAGTTCCAAAAAATATTTATTAAAATTTAAAATTATATTGTTTACTTTACAGGCTTAAGAGGTTCCAATGAAGGAAAAATAAATTTTTATTTCACATATCTATAAAAGAAGATTTGAAAATGAAAGAAGATATTCATAATAAAACAATTATTACTTGCATATTCACCTGATACTGGTATGGATTTTGGGAAATTGACAAGGCTGGTCTCTGATGCACTTTGAAGCTCTCGAAGCCGAGTGAGGTATTGCTGCTGCCCCAGAGCACCATCTTCACCATCAAATGATCTCTTCTGAGCAAGCCCTTGCTTCTGAAATGTCAACTTCAGACCACCTTCCTGTTAAACAAATACCATTATTAAGACGCAAACTATTAAAAAAAAACCTTATTGCAGGATATTAAGAGATAGTTTTTACTGAGAAAAAAATGAAGTAAAAATCCTGAAACATCAAAGAAGTCAATTTCTCATTCATATATCAATCAAATAAAAACATTTTAAATCAATTTCTATAATACCATCAAATTTTCTATCTTGAATGAAAAAAATACAAGTACTCTACACACTTTTCTGAACAAAACAAGGTTTTATATGTGACTACTACACTGTAACATTTTCAACTTTAGACATACATCTCTATGTACATTATTCCTATGACATTTTGGAGGACATTACCTATGTTTTAGACACTAAGTAATCAGTTAAGCTTCAAAATTCATTAAAAAATGAAACATTACTGATAACAGGGCATGCTAAACGTTTAAGACAGAAAGCACACTGACATACCATTCAAATATTATATAAAAGAATCAAAACAGTTAGAAATTGTCACACTGTTTAAGAAAGCATCTTGATTAGAACTATTTTCAGAAGCATAAGGAGAGAAATATATTTAATGATGATCGCTCTAGTAGAATATTCAAGCTTAATAACCTGGATATCAGAAAGAAAACAATCCAAATACCAAGAAACAGGTATGTGAAGGAAGGAAGAGTAAGAGCAGGCAGCCATTTGCAGGAAAAGCATGCTGCACACCGCAATCGCAACCAGGCCCTAGGGCAATAAAAATACACATACGTCTTTGATTTTCACTGTAAACTCCTTTTCTCGTACATGCTTCTTCACCTTTGACATCTGTGTTGACTGATCATGCTCTTCTTTAACACCGACACCCGGCGGAGTAGGTATACTTGGCTCGCTGTATTCTGTAGCTGCTCCAGGGCTATCCAGCAGTTTTGTGGTATAGAAAGAAGCCACTGTGTTAGCATCATAACTTCTTCTAGCTGAAGGCCACTTTCCTTTCAGAACTGTTTGACAAATACTGTCCAACCGATTGATCATCACACGATCCTAGAAAAGCATGCAACGTCAAAGTATAATTTTAATAATTAGTTCAGACCTTTGGAGATAAAATAGCTAAGTAGTCTTTATGGATTTAACCGTGGTTCAACATACGTGTATGTGCTATGCATACATATTCTCACATATACTACAATTCTGTAACAAGTTATTTGAGTACAAATTCCCTTTGGTGAAGTTCAAAAATATATCATAAGCAGATGTGGTGGTTCACACCTATAATCCCAGCACTTTGGGAGGCCAAGGTGGGAGGATTGCTTGAAGCAAGGAGTTTGAGACCAGCCTGGGCAACATAGCAAAACCCTGTCTCTGCAAAAAATTAAAAAATTAGCTGGTCATAGTGGTGCATGCCATGCCTGTAGTCCCGCCTATTTGGCCTACTGAGGTGGGAGGATGGCTTGAGCCTAGGAGGTTGAGGCTGCAGTGAGCTATAATTGTGCCACTGTATTCTAGCCTGGGTGATAGAGTGAGACCATGTCTCAAAAACAAACAGACAAAAAACTGTACCATAAAGATAGTTTTATAGTCTTTTGTTTTTATAATTAAAGAGTAATACAGATTCCTAATAAAAAGTTCAAACAACTTGGGTGTATTAGAAGATGAGAAAACCCTCCATTCTTCCGCTTCCCAACCTCATTCTCAAAGGTAAGTATTGCTGCACTAGTCTAGTCACATAATAGAAGAAAAACTGGTCGGGCGAGGTGGCTTACACCCGTAATCTCAGCAGTTTGGGAGGCTGGGGTGGGTGGATCACTTGAGGTCAGGAGTTCGAGACCAGCCTGGCTGACATGGTGAAACCCTGTCTCTATTAAAAATACAAAAATTAGCTGGGCATGGTGGTGGGTGCCTGTAATCCCAGTTACTTGAGAGGCTGAGGCAGGAGACTTGCATGAACCTGGGAGGTAGAGGTTGCAGTGAACCGAGATTGTGACACTGTACTCTAGCTTGGGTGACAGAGCAAGACGAAAAAGAAAAAAAAGGGAGAAAAATTGTAATAATCTAATCTTCTACTATATTCTTCCTCCACTGAATGTACATGTATCTAAATAAAGTTTTCTTTTTAGGTCACAACTGGTTACAGTAAATTTCTTCAAGGAGATTTAATCAAAACCACCTATGTCATAAAGATGCACTTTAAGGTTAACTTGAAAGTAAGGATTCATTATCTTTTATTCTAAACATTCTAAAGTTATGTTGAGAAGCATACACATTAAAGCAGAACTATTTGCCTGATAGTAGTAATTTAGATTTTTGAAGCTAACACCAAAATGTCATCCTACATTTTATGCTGACCTATTTTCCTCATAGTAAGATTATCTATCATTGAAACAATATAGGAAAATATTAAAACATGACCTATCCCAATAAGAAATTATTTCTTTACCTTTGGCCAATATGAGGCCGCCAGCATATATCCACCTTGTAAGATGTAAGCAGACTCTGGTGTCCCGTTGTTCATCTGGAAGCTATCCTGAGTCTCATCCTGGGTAGTGCTCAGTGACGCAACGCTTTCTTCATCATAGGCTTTTATGTGAGTGGTACTTTCTGCTAAGAACAATTATAATCATTTTTTAAAAAGACTGCATAAAATAGTTTTATATATAAAGATCTTATATAATTATTCAGAAACATCTGAGAAAGAAAATGTTAGAAGTAAAAACAAATGATAAAAAAGGGAAAAAATCACCTAGAATATAACAAAGTACCTATCATTATTATTAAGAGACGGGGTCTTGCTGTGTTGCACAGCCTAGACGGAACTCCTGGGCTCAAGCAGTACTTCTGTCCCAGCCTCGCAAGTAGCTGGGGTTACAGGTATGCACCATGCCTCACTTCATTACTCATTATTTTAAATGTGAATCCTGATTGGTAGACTTCATCTGGACTGGCAGGACTATAAATACCTGATGAGGGTACCATAATTCTCTTGATGAAGTGACTCTTGTAACTCTTAGAATTGAGCCTGTTCCTTGAGGCAATTCTGAAAGTTGAGCCTCTGGAGTTGTTACAAGAGATCCTAGTTCCTGCTCATGTTAACTGGATTCATTTTCTTGCACCTGAACTGCTGAACTGCTGCAAGGGCTTGTACAGAAGGGAATCACCAAACACTGTTCTACTGATAAGCATTTGTCATGGCTGACAAATGGCCTATGATACTCTTATTGGTCTGTTTAAGACTCTTGGTGACTGCTATATAATATTATCTTTTATTTGTTCACTAATCAACTTGTTCCTGGGAAAAATATAATATTCAATTTAAGACAATCACAATGAAATAAAACTACTGTGTAAAATTTCCAATTCAACTGCCTGATTAATCTATGTTGTAATGCCTTGAATATTGAATAGGGGATTTGTATTAGTAACTCTAGTTTTCTTCTCAACAGTGCTCTCCTAAGAAAATCTGTATATATAAAGCTTAAGTAAACAGGCTGGGCATGGTGGCTCACATCTGTAATCCCAGCACTTGTGGAAGCTAAGGCGGGCAGATCACCTGAGGTAAGGAGTTCAAGACCAGCCTGGCCAACATGGTGAAACTACATCTCTACAAAAATACAAAAATTAGCTGGGCATGGTGGTGGGTGCCTGTAATCCCAGCTACTCGGGAGGCTGAGGCAGTAGAATTGCTTGAACCCAGGAGGCGGAGGTTGCAGTGAGCTAAGATCATGCCACTGTACTCCAGCCTGGGCGACAGAGTGAGACTCTGCTCAAATAAAAAAAAAAACCTTAAGCAAACAATTTTAAACATTCTTAAATTACCTGAATCAAGTTCTCTTCATTTTCACTTGAAAAGTTATCTTAAAAATGTAAAATTATTTTATGCATAATACCTCGTTTTTGGGTTTCCTCTTCATCACTGTCGCTTTCTTCTGATGAAGATGAAGAGGAAGAGGATGAGGAAGAGGAGGAGGAGGATGAAGAAGATGCTGAAGAACAAGATGAAGAAGAGGAACTAGAGCCTGATCGAGAGTGGGAACAAGAGGAGGAGGATGATGAGGAAGAAGATGATCTGGAAGAACAGGATGATCTCTCGGAATCTGAGTCAGAATCCGAACTAGATTCTGACCCTCTTTTGTGGCCTCTCTGTTTCTTAGAAGCTGGGTTTGGAGTTAGGGGTTCCGTTCTGGCTGCAACCATGCGTCTGTCTGTTTCACTTTTTCCACCAGATTTCTGGTCTCCAGTAGCCTGCGGTAAAACACCATTCTTTGGACTTACAGGCTCAGATTTTATTAGTGTCCTGGTTTCCACAGAAGACATAGATTCTTCTTCAGAAGACTGAGGCTCTTCTTTAAGATTTTCACTTTTAACTTTCATCTCCTCTAGAATAATACCTTTAGCATCTAGGAGCCTAGGTAGAGAGGTAAGAGGAGAAGCAGAAAGTGCTACTTGATATTGCTGTAAAAGTGGGGTGGAAGTCTTTGAATGAGCCATCTTACTTTGACTGTAGTTCCTCTGAGCTGCCATAAATGAGAGTTCAGGATCACGAAGAATGTGATAGTCTGTTCGGCTCACTCCGTGTTTGGCAGCACCAATAAGCAAATCCCTGTCATGAGGGCCACATTCCCACCAGACTGGTAAGTCTGGATTTGGATGGCAAAGCTTCAAGCGTTCAAACAACTGTGGATGTCGAAGGGCCTGTTCCCGTACTTTCCTTAGAAGTTCAATGCGATACAAAGTCCTAGAAGCACGTTCTTCTGTGATGGGCTGGATAAAAATATTTGGATCCACTAATTCTACATATTGAAACAAGGACAAGAATATTAATCTCGAAAATCCTTTATAAATAAATGATTATAAATAAATTTTTATATACTTATAACAATACTATTTCTAAAATGTGCCTCCATGCAATATCATTGAATAGTTTCCAGAATTTCTTTTCAGTAAGGAGAAATTTACGTTTTACAAATAAGTACTAAAAGTTACGTAACATAAAACACTGGATGTTAATGTAAAACATATGATGATTTTGGAAGTACATTATTATAACTGGGAATTTTAAGAAAGTCCCCATGAGCTATGCATTTAATAACATTTGTCTTAAAGACACAAACAATTGCTCAAACTCACTTATTAATTAGAACTGTTCAGGGTTGTCCAATCTTTTGGCTTCCCTGGGCTGCAATGTAAGAATAATTGTATTGGGCCACACATAAAATATATTAACACTAACAATAGCTGATGAGCTTAAAAAAAATTGGAAAAAAACTCATAATATTTTTAAGAAAGTTTACAAATTTGTGTTGGGCTGCATTCACAGCTATCCTGGGCCACGACAAGGGTTGGACAAGCTTGTGTTAAGTGATACTCCATAAACAAACGTAAGCTGGCATATCTCAAACTGCAAAAGGTAACAGGACATTGCAGTCAACTCACAAAGGCAACAAGGGCTTTCTCAAGTTTCTAGGGAAACAAAGGCACATCTTTCAAACTGCACAAATTACTAGCTTGAGATAGGTCAGTTTCAACATAAGCTCATGCTACATCCCCTTTGATAAGGTTATGCCTTTGCAAAAGTGGGTTACTGACACTTGGGAAGTGCTCAACAAGTATGGGCTGGCTGAAATAATGCAGGGACCAACATAAGCAGCTCCTAATGCCAAATATGGAATAATCTGAGCAACAAATAAAGACAATATTGGACTGTGACCTACAGAATAAGTATCCATGAATCCATACTGATATGAATAAATAACTGATTAAACAGATGAGAGAGAGGAAAATCTTCTTCTTCTTCTCTCTCGTGTGCAGAATTCCACACAAAACACTGCTGCAGACAAGATTTAGCATTGGCAGATACTAAAAATCAATGGGTGAAAGTCTGAGAAGAAACAAGATTTGTGAAGCTTAAGATATTTGTTAATTATAGTAATTTCACACTGGCCAAATGCAGCATAAACTACCTTAACCACACAATTAAAGTCAACATCATCAGTAATAAGACATACTGCCATCACCAAACCCCTTGATATTACACCCTGAGAACACATCATTTCTGTGGCACTCTTGCCAAAAATTCATGACCTCAATCTAGTCATGTAAAAATATAAGACAAGCTCAAATTGAGGGATACATGGCTATATAACTGATCATCAGGTTTCAAAGTCATTAAAGGTAAGGAGAACCTGTTGCAGGCTGCAGAAAGCGAAGGAGAAGGAAAAACCAAATACACTGTAGGATCTTAGAACAAAAAAGGATATTAATTAAAAAACTGGTAAAATTAAAATAGGTTATTTAGTTAATAGTATTATAGTAATCTTAATTTCTTGTTTTGATAATTATAATTACTCTGGTAAAATGTTAACATTAAGAGAGGAAGGGTGAGAAGATAGATGGAAACTCCTTGTACATTTTTTGCAATCTTCTGTAATTTTAAAAGTAGTTCAAAATAAAAAAGTTGTAAAAAAATCAAGGACCATGCAAAAATCAATATGGAGCAGGAAACAAGGTGGAAGTACGCTGTCTACTTCTAAGATTTTAAGTTATACAGTGCCCAACCAGTGCACACATCTGATTAGTAATTGTGGCTACTTAAGAAAGAAATAGAAATATTTTCTTTCAGTATGTTATTATGTTTTTAAATAACTACTAGATTGTGAGAACATAAATACTTATTGAGTTGTTAGACCTAATTATTCATTAGACAGAATGGTTAGGTAATTCTTTTGGCCTTGAGTGTTGTGAAAAAAATTACTGAGATATTAAGGGCACTGTAACTGAGGAAATTTGGGAAACGGTCTGAGTTACGTAGAACCTCAACCCTACTCATATTTTTTTAAACAAAGTATTAATATACAATTTATTTTATACTTGATCTTAGCCAAAAAACTAAGAGAAGCAATTGAAATTTATTTTAACATGACATAAAAGCAAAACATAATATTCTTTAAAATACACCAATTATTGACCCATTTATTTTACATTTTATTAATGTGAATCATCATTTGAAATGTGAATAATGTTTTGTTTCTTTTTCTTTTTTTGAGATGGAGTCTTGCTCTGTGCCCATGCTGGAGTGCAATGGCAGTGATCTTGGCTCACTGCAACCTCTGCCTCCTAGGCTTGAGCGATTCTTGGGCCTCAGCCTCTCAAGCAGTTGGGACTACAGGCGCCTACCACCATGTGTGGCTAATTTCTGCATTTTTAGTATAGACAGGGTTTCACCATGTTGCCCCACCCGCCTTGGCCTCCCAAAATGTTGGGATTATAGGCGTGAGCCACTGTGCCTGGCCTGAGATGTGAATAATGTTATTGAACAAACAAAAAAATGGGAAGAAATATCCAAGCATGTGTGCTGCACTGGTTTATGAGGGACATTCAGCATGTATGTTTTGAACATGGGTCTGTACTCTTCCTAAAAAAGGGACTATGTTTGATTATTATGAAAGAACACTTACCTAGAATTTTCTCTCAATTTCTATTAACATAGAAAAATGTTTTTCTTATCCATTAAAAAGTCTCCAAGCCATTTTTGCATTAAACAAGCTGACATCATAAAGCCATTGCCACTTTCTAGCTAGAGTGATATGCACATTTTTGAATGCTACGATTACATGCTTATTTAGTGGGATACAGTTCTCCTGCTTCTGTAATACCTATGTTAATCTTCCTTTTTTAAAAAAACCAAACTTATGTAGCATTTTGTGTCCATCAATTGGAAGCAGGATGGAAATAAACAGAATTAGACAATTCTTAACAAAGAGACCAACAATTTGAATTATCTTTTAAAAACAGTGAAAATGACAAGCTGTTTGTCTTCTAATATGCATTTTAAACTAATGTAAATATAATACTTGTAACAAAGGTTGGTGTTGTAGCTTTCTGGCTTGTAGACAGATCTAAGCAAATTTTTATAGAGGGGATTTCCAGAGTGGGGGGTGTTGTGAGGCAAAGTGATGTTACTTACTAGTTGTGTGCTCTCCACTAGAAAGCTATGGAATGTGAAGCCCAGGATCAAATGTAAGCTGAAAGCTTCTTTCTCTCTTCAAACTGCTTGTCCATGGCCAGAGAGAAGGCCTGGTGTAGCCTGGATGTGCAGTGTATGAGCCAGAAAAAGGAGTTTTCTCAGGAACTGGCCATGGAGGCCCTCAATCTTCTTTGAGATGTCACTCAAAAGTAAGCTCAATTTTGACACATTGTTTTCAATGAAGCCAATCATCTCCAGCTTTTGAAGGGTTAATAGCTGCTGAGGAGGGTATATGACTTGGCACTTGACCAGTTCTTCCAAAGAAAGGTAAATTTTGAAGATGGCTGTTGCAGAGGGCAGACCAATATACTGCTTGATATCAGACCTGTCCATAAAGGCCATGTCAATCTTCACAATGATGTTGGAAGCAGTCAGAATCACTACATTAAAATGCCTTTTAATCGCATTAATTTGGGTCAAGGCAGCAATGACCATGCCAATGGCACCTGATGGCTTTCATTATGGGTGGCTGTGAGACTTTCCATCTCATGAATCAGTGAAAAATGCCAGAGCATCTTTATAATCAATCAAATCCTGAATCTTCTGGAATATCTTAGTTACCAGGTTTTCACTTTCAGAAAACCGCTTAGAAAAGAGCCTATGGCTATTTATTTCAATTAATTGGCCATACCAATACCTGCTTGAAAGTTTAATAGTCAATTTCTGGGCTAATGCTTTACATAGGAATGTTTTTCCAGTTCTTGGAGGACCATGTAGCAGCACCACCTGGTTCCAGGTGCTGAGGCTACTGCTGACATTCTTGTCTGAAAATGGTAAGGTTGTAATCACATCATCAAGGTGTGATTTGATTTCCACGTCAGACACTAGGCTGTTCCAAAGCCCATGGAATTTGGCTGCAGGCAGAACCCAGTGATTTGCCACAATTTTATCTTCTGTCTCTTCCTCCAGCTTTTCACTGTTAGGGCCATCTTCACTCTGCTGGAAGATGTGAAGTGCAATAGCGCATGCGCTCAAATCAATGAGCTATGAGTCTTTAACCTTTAATTCTGTGTCAACAATAGAGACCAGCATATTCCTGGTCAGAAAGGGTTCATCAAACTCAATCCACGTATAATCGCCAAACACAGTATTACGTTTGGTGAGTAGCTTTCTGTTTATTTATTTTAGGGACAGGGTCTTGGTCTGTTTACAGTGGCATGATCATGGGTCACTGCAGCCTCGACCTCTTGGGCCCAAGTGATCCTTCTGCCTTACTCTCTCAAATAGCTGGGACCACAGCCATGCACCACCACACGCAGCTATTTTTTTTTTTTTTTGTAGAGATGGGGTCTCCCTATGTTGCCCAGGCTAGTCTTAAACTCCTGGGTTCAAGTGATCCTCCTACCTTGGCCTCCCAAAGTGCTGGGATTACAGGCATGAACCATTGTGCCCAGCCTGGTGAGTATCTTTCTGACACTCAGCTTTAAGTCTTTTTTTTTTTTTTTTTGCAGTGTTGCCTCTGTGCTGATGCACTCCATGTGGACTGTCCATGACTTGGTCATGCAGGGCAGTGCTTGCTTCAAGTTGCCCACGGCCTTCCCCATGGTTCCACTGGAAGCAGCGGGGTCCTGGCCTGAGCCTGGCCACCACTACCTCATGCCCCTGCCTCAAATATCCTTACTCACATTTCTGAGGAAGCCCTACATTTTAAATGATTATTTAGTAATTAGTCCTTTCTCTTTGAAAACTAGAATCAAAAGTGATGAATATATTCCTATCACTATATTATTGATGGGAATTAAGAAAATTTAAATAATGAGGGCCTCTTGGCAACTATAAATGACAGTTTTGCTTTATCTGTCATTTTAAACTCATTTATGGTTTTCCAGTAGACCTGAAAACAGATGGAAACCTACTCTGAATTACCTGGTAATCAAGTGATTAGCTACTCTACAGTGAACTAACAAAAAATCTGTTAGGAAATAAAATTAAAACAAGTAAGGAAATCTTTTTACTATAAAACCAGAATAGCAGGCCATTGGATTTAGCAGTCAGAAATCATATATAACAAAGAATGGAGACAACTGCTCATGACACAGCATCACTGAGAGGAACTGCTGATAGGATGAGGTATTTCTGTGGGCTTTGAAGACAATGAAATGCATCCCAGAACAGTGCCTTAGTTGAGCTGCATCAACACCTCTGTTTAGTTGTCTTTTGTGAAGGTGGCCCTGGGAGATCTTTTCTAGAAAATTCTTCAAAATGCCTTATGAGTTGGGGCTTCATTCCTTGCAAAATTATTCAGGTAAATAATCCCTTTAGCACAACTCCTACAAGGTGGACTGAAAATATAGGTTAGTTCTGTTTGACAAAAGCAATCCTTTATCTTCCACCACCTCCTACTCATAAATCTATCACTAAACTCTAGCTATTTTCTTAAAACTCAGTGTATACCTTTATTCTCTTTAGATCTCATTTTAATAGAAGGATTAAAGAACAGGGGATCTTTAAGCATAGTTTATTTACAATTCTAAAAAATTACTGACAAGTTGAATTAGTATTGAAATTTCACACGAAAGAGACAAAACTAGAAATTTCTGAGTTTTGGTGATTTTTGCTTCTTTGACCAAAACAAGGAAAAACAGAAATTTTATACATACCTTCTTTAGAAGGAAGACGACAAACCCTCCGACACATGGACATGAATGCATACAAATATTTCTCCAAACTATCATCAGTTTTCTTATGCAGCCTAGCCATAGCTCTAAATTTTGTCCAATCAAATTGGCCTCTGTCAGGGTCAAAAACGACTCCAAATGTGGATACAACCCTATAAAAGTCAGCTTCTTCTCTTCTTGTCCATCTATTTTGAGTCGGATTAAAGAAAAAACCACACTGTCACTAAAATTAATATTACTAAATATAATGACTATAATACAAACTTAAAACATTTCAAGTACCTAACATTATAGAATTCAATAGCTTAGAAAACATTTTTAAATGCTAGTTAACTCACCTATCCAACCATACTTTTTTTTTTAAAATTTACTTTTAATAGTTAAGACGTGCCTGTGACACAGCCTCAGGAGGTTCTGAGGATGTGTGTCCCCAAACATACTTTTTAAAATATACACTATGCCTTCAGACAATAATGGTGTTTTGCACTTTTACTATGTGAGAAAATAAGCACAGGATATAAAATCATGTAAGATGATCCTGCCCTTCAGGAAAAAGATAAAATATTTTCAAATACACTTATAGTATCAGGTAATATCTTATATTTGTGTGAGTTAAATAAACCAAAAGTTTTAGGAGAGCACAGAAGACAAAAAGATCGGTTCAGACTTGACAATCAAGAAAGGTATCATAGAGTAAGTAGCATTTCAGATTGGACGAGGCTAAAGCTAGGAAGAAAGCACAGAGTAAGCAAAAAGGAAGTGCTCCATATTGTAGGGGGAGGATGAGGATTCCAGATTGACAAGGATATGGCTTATATTGGGGACAAAGCCAGATAGGGTTTGGGTCAGATTATGAAATGCTCTAAATGCCTGGGTAAAAGTAAACTCTTTCAGTTGAAAGCTCCCGATACTTTGAGATTGTAATATTACCATAATGCACCATAGATCTGCAAACCTCAGTGCATGTGTAGAACCTTTTCCTTGCTTAAATCACAGGATTGTTGTGTAAATTGGGAACCAGTCAAGTTATTAAATCTGGGTGATAAGAATACAAATGGGAAAAATAATTAATTGAAAGACTATCCAGGACACAAAAAATATGGCAGAGTGCCCACCCTCAAAGAATATACAATTTCGAAAGACATAGAAAGGAAAAGATGATTGTCATTACAATATCTTATTGTGACAAATGTGTAGTTTACTTAGATGAGTTGCTATGTGAGTACAGATAATAGAGAGAATACTGTGAGCTAGACTGGTTAAAAAAAATTAACAGAAGAGGCCAGCTGCAGTGGCTCATGCCTGTAATCCCAGCACTTTGGGAGGCTAAGGCAGACAGACCACTTGAGGTCAGGAGTTCAAGACAAGCCTGGCCAACATGGTGAAACCCTGTCTCTACTAAATATACAAAAATTAGCGAGGCATGGTGAATGCACACCTGCAGTCCCAGCCACTGAGGAGGCTGAGGCAGGAGAATTGCTTGAACCCTGGAGGTAGAGGCTGCAGTGAGCCAAGCTCGCACCCCCACTGCACTCCAGCCTGGGTGATAGAGGGAGACTCCATCTCAAGAAAAAAAAAATTAATAGAGGAAATGGGCCATATGCTGAGCTCTGAAAGATGCGCTATGTGTGAAATAAACAGGTAGCAAGGGTGTTGCAGGTGATAGAGACAATGTATGCTAGGGTATGAAGTCAAAAATAAGTAGGGCACTCTGGCTGAGGGAAAAGAAGTGGATAAAATTAGAAATGCATGCTAAAACCTAAAATGAAGAGACCTTCAAACAGGCTTAAGAACTTAACACTTTTTATCTATACTAAATAAGAAGCCCTGAATGTTATGATAAAAGTAATATTTTAGGAAGATTAATCCAGAATCAACAGACGGAGGGAAAAAGACGGTCACAAATGCTTTGTCACTCTTCCCATTAAGTGGTATTTCCCTTTCCCCTAAATCTCAACAGGCCTTGTGGCTTTTTCTGACCAACAGAGGGTGGCAAAAATGACATTTTGTTACTATTGAGACTGGGTCATAAGAAATTTGCAGCTTCTGCCTTTCTACTTGGAATGATCCCTCCTGGGATCTGAGCTCCCAGCTGGCAGCTAGCACCAACTGTCAGCCATATAAGTGAGGCTACTGTGGCTCTTTTAGGTATCTCAGAAACATAGCCAATAGCATACAAAGCATAAGAAGCACCTGGGTCAATTCACAGAATTGGGAGAAATAAAAAGTTAATGCTGTTTTAAAGCATTGTGTTTTGGGGTAGTTTGTTATGCAACAATAAATAACAAAAACAGTGTATTTACAGAGGCAGTAGTATTTGAAAATTATGACTAAGATAGCTAAAATCTTAACTGTCAGACTAAATTTTAAGTATGATCAATGTGCCGCAAATGAAACAACAAAAGAACCATATATCTTCCAGAGAACATCCAAGGACCCAGGTAACAAGGAGGTCAGATTATGCCAAATATAGCTATTATTTCCCATGTACTCTATTCCTTTTAAGAAGTTAAAGCTTGTGGAATGACAGAAGTTTGCCTGTCTTTTTAACAAGGTTGCTTGCGATTTGTTCCCTTTGACTTCAGTAGTTCCAAGGGGTTGTCTTCTGAATAAAGGAATGTATGCTTTCCATACATTTTTATGTTTCATAAAAGTCTGGATGTAAAATGTAAAATACAATAGAATAGAATTTAATGAACATAAACTTTTGTTCTATTGATAATTCTTTTCTTTTTTTTTTTTTTTTGAGACGGTCTCACTGTCACTCAGGCTGGAGTTCAATGGTATGATCTTGGCTCACTGCAAACTCTGGGTTCAAGCGATTCTCATGCCTCAGCCTCCCAAGTAGCTGGGATTAAGGGTGTGCACCACTACACCCGACTAAATTTTATATTTTTTGTAGAGACGGGTTTTGCCATGTTAGCCAGGCTGTTCTTGATCTCCTAGCCTCAAGTGATTCACCCGCTTCGGCCTCCCAAAGTGCCGGGATAACAGGTGTGAGCCATGGTGCCCGGCCAAAGATTCAATTCATGAGTTTGCTCTACAATTTCACTTTTGTGTTTCTGTTTTTTGAGACAGTCTTGCTCTGTCACTTAGGCTGCAATGCAGTGGCGCAATCACGTCTCACTGCAGCATGCACCTTCTGGGCTCAAAAGATACTCCCACTTTAGTCTCTTGAGTGGCTAGGAGCACAGGCATGCACCATCACACCTGGCTAACTTTTGCATTTTTTGTAGAGAAGGGGGTTTCGCTTTGTGGCTGGGGCTGGTCTTGAACTCCTGAGCTCAAGCAATCTTCGCACTTTGGCCTCCCAAAGTGCTGGGATTATAGGCATTAGCCACTGTGGCCCAGTTATTATTACTATTTTTTAAATAACTCAGTGTTCCTAAACATGACAAAAAATGATTAAAGTATGGTTAGTGACTATAAAACACAATAATTTTATAAGTTTTACCATACTTATACATATATAAATGTGTGAGTATATGTGTGTATGTGCACAAAGTGGTCTGCTTTAACATTCTATGTATGTTTTCCACAAAGCGTGATAATCGTATACAACACAGACAGGCTTTAGAATGAACAGCTATGTTCAGATACAACATATTAAAAATTTAGTGTTATTGTCTTACCTTTGCTGTCTTTCTATCTTGGCTGCCATTTTAGGATTAAGAGTGGCTTCCTCATAAATAGGCTGCATTACACTGGTAGGCACCAAAAAAGTTGGTTGTATCTGTTGAATCTGTCTGTTTTTATTAGTACGCTGGTAGGCAGTGATGAGACGCCTCAAACGTGTGGTTAAAGCTGATTGAGTTGGCCAATATACTTTATCACCCTCCATCAGTTGACCATCTATACAGTTAAATAAAAATGTCAATAGTAATAATAACTAAACAAATACTGTATGAAGCTCACAAAAATAGCAACTTTAAAATTTTTTAATTCAATCTGATTATGTGGGGAAAATGCAACCAAATTTCTCATTATAAAAGCTTTCTTTTAACAACAGCTAAAGAAAACATTACAACACACTTTAAGAGCAGTTCAAAGTAGGTAGAATACAGCGGAATAAAGACTTGCACAGCAAATACAACTCTTGCATGTCTAGGTATATATCATACTGGCTGGCAAATACTTAAGGCTTTAACTTAAATAAATTAAAAGCCAAACGGAATCCATGAGATGTTGAATATTGTAACCTCTTCTAATTGAAGCCTCCTGTAGTAAGTTTATCTCAGTTTAATTAGAATTAAAATATTTTAAAAGTCATTGGGGAAAAAACACTTTTAAAATTTAAGATGACAATGATGTGACTTTTAAGTTTTATACATCTACTAAGTGTAATATCTAATGCTCTATTTCCAAAGTGTAATACTATAATTATTTATACCATAATCAATCTGTAATCATTCATACTAAGCAAAAACTACTTTTTCATTCCTAGTTGAACTATGGCAGGGTGAGGAATTGTTCCTCTGGGATGCCGGTGGGAGTGTGTGCACTCCTGTGACAGTGTGTTTCTATCTTGATATCAGAAGGAAGTAGAAGCAAGACCTGGCACAGAAGAGCTTTGTAGAAACTAGGTGATAAAGAATGGCTCCTAATGTACACACAGAAAGACAAAGAAGTTGAATATATTATTGGATCAACACTTTAATGATGATATCTCACAAGTTTAATAATCAAGTCATATCATCAAAACATATATTCTATAAAAGCTCAGTGAGTCACTGCCTAAAGATTTGTAACAACTAAAAGTACTGTTAAATTTCCAGTCACCTAATATGTTCTATAATGATTACAACTGCAGTTAATTTTTATATATTTGAAACATTATAAAAGTATAATCGTTTATTGATCTCATAATTGGATTAGTATGTGAATTTATAATAATACTAAGTACAGAAGTAAGTGCAATTTACCTCCATCTGCTATAACAAGATCTCCTGGTGAGGAAACATCATCCTTTTAAAAGAAAATAGAAACTTGTCACAGGGTAATTGGGTCAAGAGACACATGAAAAAAGAAAAGAGAATCAAACTTCTTTATAATAGAGTGCTTTTCTTCCAATGAAATTTTAAATAATTAATTTAGCAAGAATAAAACTTTTAACTGCTTATTCTCAATTCTCATCCTTTCACACTTCTCTACTGCTTTTGATAATTAGACCAGTCATTATTTACTAAAAGTATTTTCTTTTTTATGATTACTGTTAAGCTAGTTTCTTTTCCTCCCAACCTTCCTCTAACTATGAGTATGCCCTAGGTTTTATTGCTAACCAACTATGTTTTTTCCCTTTCTTATACCAACTCTTAGATAACTTATTCATTTTCATATCTCGTTATCAGGCAACCTACAAATCTTTTCCTTTTCAGCATGAAGCAGTTTGCTTATGCTGTAGATCCAGTTTTTGTCAACAGAACATCTTTAATTAGGTATTCCAATATTACCTTATATTAATAACTTCAGCAATTTTACATCAAGAACTACTAGTTTCAATTGTTATTTTAGAAAAGCCTGAAGTTAGAATCGTAATTCCTCTGTAGGTAACTCTTTTTCTCTGGTTGCTTCTAATATCTTCTTTATTTGGTGTATCGTCAACTTCACCGTGATGTTTCTTGGAGTTGACCTGGTTTTATTTATCCTGCCAAGATTTATTTTTTGAAACTGAGGATTCATGTATTCATAATATCTGAAAAATTATCAGCTGCTATCTCTTCATAGTGCTTCTTTCTTATTCTCTCTAATCTCTCCTTCTGGAATATCTATTGGATACATGCCAGATGTTATCATGCTATCCTCCTTGTTTCTAAATTTTTAAAATACATATTCCACTGTGTTGGTTATTGATTTCAGTCTCTTTGCTCCAAATTTATTGCCTTTCATATTTTTCTTTTTAAATTTGAGACAGGGTCCCACTCTGTTGTCCAGGCTGGAGTGCAGTGGTGTGAACACAGCTCACTGCAGCCTCAACCTTTTGGGCTCAAGTGATCTTCCTGCCTCAGCCCCCTGAGTAGCTGGGACTACAGGCACATGTCATCAGGCTAACTTTTAAAAAATTTTTTGTAGAGATGCAGTCTCACTATATTGCCCAGACTGGCCTTGAACTCCTGGGCTCAAGCTATCTTTGTTACTTGGCCTCCCAAAGTGCTAGATTACAGGTGTGAGCCATTGCATCCAGCTCCTCTCATACTTTTTGCCTGCTCTAAGAAAATAAATAGCTCTTTAAATAGCCTTTCCTGTCAGTCAGCATGATATAAAGCTTTTTTAGTAGAGCAAACTGGAGACACACTGTAGGAGGAAAAGGGTTTTACTTCTTAGTTCTGGTGAGCACCTCCACTGCTTAGTTCCCAGAGCAAGGCCATTTCCCTAGTGCCCAGCTCCCACAGTTTGAGCAGTTTCTATTTTCTTTGAGATGGGTCTCGCTCTGTCGCTCAGGAGTGCAGTGGGGCAATCTTGGCTCACTGCAATCTCTGTCTCTTGGGTTCAAGTGATTCTCCTGCCTCAGCCTTCCGAGTAGCGAGGATTACTGGTGCCTGCCACCACACCTGGCTAATTTTTGTATTTTAAGTAGAGACAGAGTTTCACCATGTTGGCCAGGCTGGTCTCAAACTCCTGACCTCAAATGATCCACCCACCTTGGCTTCCCAAAGTGCTGGGATTACAGGCGTGAGCCACCGCACCCGGTCAATTTGAGCAGTTTCTTTAGCAGCTTTGGTCAGCAGCTTTTCCCAGCAACCTCCCTTCTTGGGCAGTTTTGTGAGTGGACTGTTTCCAGTGAGATACTTTCCCAGGAAAATATTCCTTGGCAACCTTACAGGGCAGATTTACAGCCAGTTTCAAAGGGTAGATTTTCGGCAACTCTTCTGCCATCCAGTGAGACATGGTTATATCCTCCTACCAAAGTCTGGATCTTGGCCTAGAAGGGATGGGACTCTTCCTTGGGCACTTTATCTGAGCCCTTGGAGTGGTAGATGCTGCTTTTATATACTGTTCCTACGTTCTTTAGTGTTCTCTTTACTTTTTACTAATTTATTACTATATTATAATTAATAATTATTTACATTTACTTTCCCTGTTCAAATTACTATTTGGATTCTCTCTCCTGATTGGTCCAAACTAATCCATTATGCTATACTGAATAATTTCCTCACATCTGTTTTCCAAATCATTTCTTCCTTTATGAACTGTATGTAATCTGCTTTTCCAGGAGAATGTTTAACCTGTTTTTTGAGTTTTACATATCAATAAATGTATTTTCCATGTTTTTCTTTCTCTCTCTTTCTTTTAGAGATGGGGTCTCATTATATCGTTCAGGTTGATCTTGAACTCCTGGGCTCAAACGATCCTCCCACCTCACCCTCCCAAAGTGCTGGAATTACAGGCGTGAGCCCCACTGCACTCAGCCTTTTCCCACTTTTAAAGTTAAATATCATCTTTTTTCACATCTTCCTAGTATTTTAAAATCCTATCTTGTCTTTTGTTCCTGGTTCTTTCTTTAATGTCTTTAATCATTTAAAAATTTACTTAATCAATTAAAAATTTAATCATTTAAAAATTTACTTAAAAATTTCAATAGGAATTTTAAAATTTTGATACATATATCTCAGGGGTCTAATCATGTTCTTTATTGTATACTAACGTTCACTCATGGTAAATGGTTTCTCATATATTTCTAAATTTTGGATTTTTACTTCATTTTATGGAGGGTTTCATCTTCAGGACTCATGCATCGTCTGGGTTGAACTGTTTCTTCCAGGTGCTTTTTGTTTTTACCAGGCACCCTAGATATATTGCCAGTCAAGGACTGATCCTTTTTAATATTACACTGAGGGCTCTTGGACCACACAGATAAAGTAAAAGACAAACCATGAACTCAAGAGAAGGTGAGTCTATGGTTATAAATTCTCAAAGGAAACCATAATTTTCTTACCCAAAGCCCATGATGAGATAAATTTCCTTGTTATTTCTCTGTGATGTTTGTCAGTAAGTATTGGCCCTTAAGACTCCTGACCTTATACAGGATTTTGGTTCTCATTGCCCACACACTGGAGCAAGCCTTGTCTCATGCCCTCAACAAGGCATAAAGCCCCTTAAGCTACCAAGTCCATCAAATCCTGACAGTTTCAGCATCATTTAGCCTTTACCACACTCTCATAACTATTAGATATTCCTCATATCTTTTAACATCCTTTTTCACACTCTACACATTATTTTCTGTACTTTCATCCAACTCTTCTTCCTTTTGACATTCTACAAACAGAGCACTGGGAACTATGCTTTGGCAACTTAGAATTCCTTGATGTTCTACTCTCTCTCAAACCTCTTCATGTAGGTATCTACTTCTTGCAGTGTATCTTCAGTATCTAGTTCTCACTCTGCTTTGGGATTTTGCCCCTGGACACAGTTTCCTAGCTCTAAGAAGTAGAGCAGGTGGGAAAGCCCCATTCCATCCACATGTCCAAGCCAGCCCCCATCTTGTGTAGAAGGGGAGATCAAGTGAATTCTGAGTGATTATTTGGGATGTTTGTCAACCCAAGTTGATCACTTACTTAGCTAATCTGAGGAACAGAAGAATTATGTATAACGAAAACAAAAAATGAGGCTAAATAAAAAAGCAAACAAAAGAAACCAAAGAATACCTAAAATTGAGAGTTTAAAAATATGATCCAATGCATACCTCTATATCATCTTTAAAGATGGCTGGTGCAGGTTTGTATTCTGGATCTTCTACATCCCTGTTAAAATACAAACAAATGCTATAGTTACTGTAATTGATTAAGATTTCACTTGCTAGGACAAAGTCTTGTTGGAGGGTTTTAGTTTTAAAGGTCAGACTGAAGTCTATTCTCTAGCCAGATGAGCCCAAGACATAGCAGGAAGACTGTTATATAGCAAACAGGGAGAAAGCTAGTTCTAATGTACCCTTACTTGCAAGTTCACTTTTATTTCTATTTTTTTTTGAGATGGAGTTTCACTCTTGTCACCCAGGCTGGAGTGCAGTGGCACAATCTCAGCTCACTGCAACCTCTGCCTCCTGGGTTCAAGTGATTCTCATACCCCAGCTTCCTGAGTAGCTGGGACTACAGGTGTGTGCCACCACAACTGGCCAATTTTATATCTTTAGTAGAGACAAGGTTTCACCATGTTGGCTAGGCTGGTCTCAAACTCCTGACCTCACGTGATCTACCTGCCTCAGCCTCCTAAAGCACTGGGATTACAGGCGTGAGCGAGGGTGCCTGGCTGCAACTTCGCTTCTAAATGTGTTATTATTAACCTCAACATGTGTCTTACTTTTCTCTTTGGGTAAGAAAAGATAGATTACATAAGGGCTTAAAACAGGTACAGTTAGCCTTTCGTATGTGTGGGTTTCACATATACGAATTCAACCAATTGCAGGTTGAAAATATGTGAAAAAAGCTGGTCATGATGCTCACACCTATAATCTCAGCACTTTAGGAGGCCAAGGCTAAGGTGGGAGATCATTTGATCCCATGAGTTCAAGACCAGCATGGGCAACATAGGGAGACCTCATCTCTACAAAAAATAAAATAGAAGAAAGTTAGCTGAGCATGGGGGCATGTGCCTGTGGACCTAGATATTCAGGAGACTAAGTGGGAGGATCACTAGAGCTCAGTAGGTCAAGGCTTCAGCAGGTCGTGATTGTGCCACTGCATTCTAGCCTGGATGACAAAGAGCAAGACCCTGCCTAAAGAAAAAAAAAGGCATCTGCTTTGGGAGGCTGAGGCGGGCAGATCACAAGGTCAAGAGATCAAGACCATGGTGAAATCCTGTGTTTACTAAAAAATACAAAAATTAGCTGGCCATGGTGGCACGCGCCTGTAGTCCCAGCTACTCAGGAGGCTGAGGCAGGAGAATTGCTTGAACCTGGGAGGCAGAGGTTGCAGTGAGCCAAGATCGCGCCACTGCACTCCAGCCTGGCGCCTGGTGACACAGTGAATCTCTGTCTCAAAAAAAAATATGGCATCTGTACTGAACATGTACAGACTTTTGTCATTATTCCCTCAACAATGCAATATAACAACTATTTACGTAGCATATAACATACGTATTGTATTAGGGATTCTAAGTAATCTAAAGATAGTTTAAAGCACACAAGAGAAGGTGCATAGGTTAAATGGAAATCCTATGCAGTTTTATATACAGGACTAGAGCATCCTTGGATTTTGGTATCTGCAGGGTGTCCTGGATACCAAAATCTCCCATGGATATTGAGGAATGACTGTAATAAACATCATCATGTCTCTCATCAACTATAACAGTCTTGCCTTTTTCTCCTCTCTATGCCCCTAGAAGTTCATGAACTCAGTGGTCATGATATACGTGTTAAAATGAAAAAAAAAAAAAAACCCATCAAAAGAATGGGTGTGGGGTAGGTCCAACCTCTTCCTCGATCACATTCTGTTGCATAAGTGCTAACTTATTAGTGTATCTTTAGCTCTTTCAGATTGTAAACTCCAATTCCCTTATAGCTGCATCATTTAAAGATAAATATCACTGACATAAAATATGCTGATGTTGAACAGAAGAGTGATATATAGAAAATTCATGACTCTGAAACACACATACCCATCCATATAATCATTTGCTCTCTGTTCGGCAGCAACTGCTTTGTCATCAGGTTTTCCCACTCTTTCCAAGAAGCATAATGCTGGGTCTGCTCGAATAGTGTTATATTTTTCATATCCTGAAAACATCACCAATTACAAAAGTAACAAGATAAAAAGAAGAAAGGTATATAAATATAAGCATTCCTCATATTTACAGTGGATATTTCTGGACTAAAAGAACAATATATTAAAATGATATAGATTATGTATATTTCCTAGAAATTATCACAAACATTAAATGTTCTGATAATACATATCTACTAAATTAAAATTTCAATTACATTTATCAGTTAATATGAAAAATAGGATAAACTGATCATACACACACACAAACATATCTCACATAAGAACTCTTCCTAAGAGAGGAAGTTGTCTTACATTTACATCCAGGAAGGGTAAGTTACACATGCCACCCTCCCATGAGGAAATGTGGTGACTGACAGACATAGTTTGGTAGTGTATGTTTTAATTTTGTATATATAATATAGGTGTTACTGGAATAAAGCTTTAAGTGGAAATCAATGAACTGAGAACTGACAGAATTGTCTTATACATAGAAGGGGATCCCACCTACGTTACTTCTTACTTACCGTGTTTAAAAACTCCAATAAGGAGTGACTTATCAGCATCAAAATCCCACCACTCAGCAGGAACTTCTGAGTGGTCTGGTTCTGGTACCCAAACATCAATGTCACTTAAAAAAAATCATAATATGGCATTATGAATTATTATAAATGAGTCAAAAAGGAGGCAAAAATTTACCTAGCTTTTACAGCATTGTGGCTTTCAAGAGAGAGCTTAGGACTTCATTGTATTATTTTTTTAATCCTTCATAATTGCCACCAATTAAAATTACAAAATTGTGCAATAACAACAAAGATACCATAAAATAAATGAATATTGTTAAGCTCAAGAGAAGAAATATTTCAACAATGCTTACGATACAATTCTCTTAAAGAATCATATTCTTTCACTGATTTTTATTTAGAGACAAAGGGTTCTGCTGGAAGTAGAGACTATGTCAGCCAACGACTTGGCAATAATAATCTGGTTTAATTATTTTATTTTGCACATGAAAAAACGAAGGCCCCAAAAAGGGTAAAATGAATTGTTTTAGGCTACAGAACAAGTCATGCCTCCTCTAGACCACTACTGCTAAGAAAACCACACTGAAAATGTCCTGAAACAGCAAATTTTTGATTCATAATTCGATTGAAACACTCAAGTATAGGCCAAGCACAGCAGCTCTTGTCTGTAATCCCAACACTTTAGGAGGCAGAGGCAGGTAGATGACTTGAACCCAGGAGTTCAAGACCAGCCTGGGCAACACGGCAAAATCCCATCTCCACTAAAAATACAAAAAATTAGCTAGGCATGGTGGCTCATGCCTGTAGACTCAGCTACTTGGGAGGCTGAGGTGGGAAAATCTCCAGAGCCTGGGAATTTGGGGCAACAGTGAACTGAGACTACGTTGCTGCACTCCAGCCTGGGCCATGAGAATGAGATCCTGTCTCAAAAAACAAAAAACACTCAACTGCTGTTTTGATGTTGTAAACAAATAATACAATGCCATAAAATCACAGTATAATAGACTACCAAAAAATTAGCCAGGCATGGTGGTACATGCCTGTAATTCCAGCTACTCAGGAGATGGAGACAGGAGAATTGCTTGAACCCAGGAGGCGGAGGTTGCAGTGAGCTACGATCGCACCACTGCACTCCAGTCTGGGCGACAGAGCGAGACTCTGTCTCAAAAAAAAAAAAAAAAAAAAAAGGTAAAAAAATAAACCCATAATGATTTGGTAGATTAAATTTTTTTTTTTTTTTTTTTTTTTTTTAGATGGAGTTTCACTCTGTCACCCAGGCTGGAGGGCAATGGTGTGATCTCGGCTCACTGCAACCTCCCCCTCCTAGGTTCAAGCGATTCTCCTACCTCACCCTCCCAAGTAGCTGAGATGACAGGCACCCGCCACCATGCCTGGCTAATTTTTGTATATTTAGTAGAGACAGGGTTTCACCACATTGACCAAGCTGGTCTTGAACTCCTGACTTCAGGTGATCCACCCACCTCGGCCTCCCAAAGTGCTGGGATTACAGGTGTGAGCCACCGCGCCTGGCCAGATTGGCTGTTTTTATGAGTAACAAATAACTATAGCACTGGCAATTTTGCAACTATAATTTTCTTATTCTTGGCTCATCACTTGAAATTATTATTTTCCCAGAAAGCTTCTGCAAGTTACATATATAACATGTCTAAAAACATGTCATGTATAGGACTGAAATGTTCACTTCTTTACCATAGTGCTTTAAGTCACTGTTTTCTTTAGCATCAAATTTAGTTAATGTCTGACAATGATTAGCAAGTATCATTAATTTAAATATACACACACACACACATATATTTATATATATACACACACCCATTTTCTCATATTTGACAATGAATAGAGATTAAACAGAATAAATTATTACAAAAAGTTGAGTAGTTGAGAATGTCTCTATTTGGTATTCATAAATTATCAATTTTCAAATCACCAGGTATATAATAAAACAATATAAATTATACAAAGTAGAATTTCATCTGTCTTGGCATCATAATTTCACAAATTAGCTAACAAAGACCTATAAGAAATGAGGAATTTCCTATTGACAATTAGATTCTATGTGAAAAGATAGTTTGTAAGTTGGCTGTCTTTGGAAACTCAAAATAAATTTTCATATAAAAATAAATGAACAAATGATCAAAATGTTCCTAGACTAGGACAGGAACCCAATATGTAATCAAAATATAGGTGAGACAGAAGATATTGGCAGTGAAAAGGAAATACTTATAAATTTTATAATAAAAAAATTAAAATGGAGGCAAATTTATTTTTTATTTTTCACAAATGTTTTACTAGAATTTTAAACAAGGAATATAAGGAAGTTGACGAAGAGAGATCTTTCTCTAGATTCTTAAAGGAATTTTGTCAGCAATATAAATGAACACCTTATAATATCTAATTTTTCTTTAAAATAAAAGGGTCACAACTGACATTTTTTAGCTCAGTTCAGAAAAATAAAGAAAAAGGAAGAATGATTTTCTTGTGATATGGAAAAAGTTAAAAAAGAAATGAGAAATACAGTTAAAAGATATTTATTTTTGAATGCGTTATTAAGTAGGGTTAAACAAAGCATTAGCCCTGAAATATAAAGGAAAGAGGAAAGAACACTGGAGATAGAATCTCAGAGGAGAAAAAAAGGGGGTCAGATAGCTCCCTTTGCCAACCATTAGGTGGCACTCTAAGCTCAAAACACTGTGATTACCATCTGAAGTGAAAGGTTTTCCTGCTTGTAAAGAGGGAAAGGCAGTCAGTATATAACTCACAGTTCAAATGTAAGTGCCGCATGCACAGTAGGTGCTGATTTCTGTTTTTAAAGACCAACTTGTGCCATCTCCTGCATAAAGCCTTCTTTAACTTCCCCAGGGTAGATCATTCATTCAAAATATATTTAAACAGCATTCACTATATGGCAGTAATGGCAATAATAAATTCAAACAGTCATGCACATGCCCTTGTAAAGAGGGATATGCAATACTGTCTGATGAGTGCATGGCAGGGTACTCTGGTTATGTGCCTAACCCAGATTTGAGAGGTCATGAAGGGCTGAATCAATGTTGGCTGAGCAGGAGGAGGGAGAGGACGGAAAAAAGGAGGAAAGAAAATGTTCTAACAGAATGCAGAGGCCTAGAGATAAGAGTAATTAATCATGGCACGTTGGAGAAATGTGGATCTGAAGTTCAGAAGAGAGATGTGGGCTACAGACAGGGATTTGGAAGACATAAGCAGAGACAAAAACTGAAGCCACAAAGATGAGAACACCCAAGAAGAGTAAGTGACAAGAAGAGAAGGCCTATGTGAAGATTCTTTGACCTCTAAGAGACAGAGAGAAAAGGAGCCTGAAAAGCAGCAAGCAGAAAAGTTAAAAGAAAAATCATAGAAGGATGGTATCAGAGAAGCATTTTAAAAGAGAAGTAGTCAACAAGGTAAAGTAAGGTAAGCATTACAGTATATCCATCAAATTTGGCAGCAGGAGTATCAGTTAATTTTTCTACTTTTTGTAGACACAGGATTTCGCCATGTTGCTGAGCCTCGTCTCAAACTCCCGGCCTCAAGTGATCCACTTGCCACGGCCTTCTTAAGTGTTGGGATTACAAGAGTGGCCACTGTGCCTGCCCTACAGATACTTCCTGAAGTAAGTTTGGCTGTGAAATCAAGGAGAGTAATAATAAGTAATAATAAGGTAGTTTGAGGATATTTTGGGTCCAAAACCATTAAGTATTTGTGTCTGCATACACATGTATATGTGTATGTTAAGGTGAGGGAGAGGCCATATATATATATATAATCAGTTTATCCATTCATTGACTGATAGGCATTTGGGTTGGTTCCACATTTTTTGCTATTGCAAATTGTGATGCTATAAACATGTGCGAGCAAGTATGTTTTTCATATAATGACTTCTTTCTCTCTGGGTGAATACCCAGTAGTGGGATTGCTGGATCAAATGGTAGTTCTACTTTCATTTCTTTAAGGAATCTCCACACTGTTTTCCATAGTGGTTGTACTAGTTTATATTCCCATCAGCAGGGTAGAAGTGTTCTCTGCTCACTACATCCACGCCAACATCTATTATCTTTTTGATTATGGCCATTCCTGCAGGAGTAAGGCAGTGTTGCATTGTGGTTTTGATTTGCATTTCCCTGATTATTAGTGATACTGAGCATTTTTTCTTATGTTTTTTGGCCATTTGTATATCTTATTTTGAGAATTGTCTATTCATTTCCTTAGACATGATGGTTTTTTCCTGCTAATTTGTTTGAATTCATTGTAGATTCTGGATATTAGTCCTTTGTCAGCTCTATAGATTATGAAGATTTTCTCCCACTCTGTGGGTTGTCTATTTACTCTGCTGACTGTTCCTTCTGCAATGCAAAAGCTCTTTAGTTTAATTAAGTCTCAGCAATTTCTCTTTGTTTTTATTACAATTGCTTTTGGGTTCTTGGTCATGAAATCCTTGCCTAAACCAATGTCTAGAAGAATTTTTCTGATGTTATCTTCTAGAATTTTTATAGTTTCAAGTCTTAAGATTTAAATCCTTGATCCATCTTGAGTTGATTTTTGTGTAAGGTGAGAGACAAGGATCCAGTTTCATTCTCTTACATGTGGCTTGTCAATTATCCCAGTACCATTTGTTGAATAGGATGTCCTTTCCCCACTTTATGTTTTTGTTTGCTTTGCCAAAGATCAGTTGGCTGTAAGTATTGGGCTTTATTTCTTGGTTCTCTATTCTGTTCCATTGGTCTATGTGCCTATTTTTATACCATTACCATGCTGTTTTGGTGACTATGGTCTCATAGTATAGTTTGAAATCAGGTAATGTGATGCCTCCGGATTTGTTCTTTTTGCTTAGTCTTGCTTTTTGTCCCATATGAATTTTAGGACTGTTTTTTTTCTAGTTCTGTGAAGAAAGATGGTGGTATTTTGATGGGAATTGCATTGAATTTATAGATTGCTTTTGTCAGTAAGGATATTTTCACAATATTGATTCTACCCATCCATGAGCATGGAATGTGCTTCCATTTATTTGTGTCATCTATGATTTCTTTCAGCAGTATTTTGTAGTTTTCCTTGCAGAGAGCTTTCATGTCCTTGGCTAAGTATATTCCTAGGGTTTTTTTTGTTTTTGTTTTTTGGCAGCTATTTGTAAAAGGAGTTGAATTCTTTATTTAATTCTCAGCTTAGTCACTGTTGGTGTACAGGAGAGCTACTGATTTGCGTACATCAGTTTTGTATCCTGAAACTTTGCTGAATTCTTTCATCAGTTTTAGGAGCTTTTTGGAGGAGTCTTTAGGGTTTTCTAGGTACACAATCATATCATCAGCAAACAGCAACAGTCTGACTTCCTTTTTACTAACTTGGATGCTTTCTTTCTCTTGTCTGATTGCTCTGGTTAGGACTTCCAGTACTATGTTAATCAGAAGTGGTGAGAGTGGGCATCCTTGCCTAGTTCCAGTTCTCAGAGGGAATGTTTTCAACTTTTCCCCATTCAGTATTATGCTTGCTGAGTGTCTGTTATAGATTGCTTTTATTACATTGAGGCATGTGGCTTATATTCTGATTTTGCTGAGTTTTAATCAAAAAGGGATGCTGGATTTTGTCAAATGCTTTGTGTCTACTGAAATTATCGTGATTTTTGTTTTTAATTCTGTTTATGTGGTGTACCACATTTATTGATGCATATGTTAAACCATCCCTGGTATGTAACCCATTTGATCATGGTGGATTATCTTTTTGATATGTTGCTGGATTCAGTTAGTTAGTATTCTGTTAAGGATTTTTGCATCTATGTTCACCAAAGATATAGATCTGTAGTTTCCTTTCTTGGTTATGACCTCTCCTGGTTTTGGTATTAGGGTAATACTGGCTTCACAGAATGATTTAGGGATTCTTTCTTTCTCTATCTTGTGGAATAGTGTCAATAGTCTCTCTTTCTCTATCTTGTAGAATAGTGTCAAATAGTGTCTTCTTTGAATGTCTGGCAGAATTCAGCTGTTAATCCATCTGGTCCTGGACTTTTTATTTTGTTGGTAATTTTTTTGTTACCATTTCAATTTCACTGCTTGTTTTTGATCTGTTCAGGGTATCTAATTCTTCCTGATTTAAGCTAGGAGGGTTGTATCTTTCCTGAAATTTATCTAGCTCCTCTAGGTTTTCTAGTTTATGTGTGAAAGGTTTTCATAGTAGCCATGAATGATCTTTTGTATTTCCATGGTGACAGTTGTAATATCTCCTGTTTCGTTTCTAATTGAGCTAATTCAGATTCTCTCTCTTCTTTCTTGGTTAATCTTGCTAATGAACATAGGCAACTTTTTAAAGGAGTTTGTTGTAAAGAGGATCAGGGAAATCGAGACTTAGAATGTATAATGAGAGAGGTTTTTTTCCTTTCTTTGTTAAGTGACTGATATTAAGGCATACATGTATGCCAGAAGAATGATGTAGTAAAGAGAGAGAGAAAAAAAGATCCAAGAAAGAAAAGTAAAGTCCCAGAAACATAAAAGTAAAGTCCTCAAAAGGTAAGAAGAGACAAGTTCCATGCTACACAAGGTTTGCCTTAGGAAGAGGGATATTTCTACTGTATCTTGAAGGAAGGACCTATTTACACATATGTCCACCTTAACACAGGTGGACATACATGCAAATAAAACTGAAGGTAGCTCTTATATGATTGTGTCTACTTTTTCCAAGAAATATGTAGCAAGGTCATTATTGGAGGGTGGTGGTTGTAGGGTGGAAAGATGGTTTGAGAAGAGAGGTACAAAACGGTCCTCTTAAAGAGTAGGAAAATGAATTGACTAGCCACAATAGTTAAACAGTTGATGTTTAATCTCTTTTGAGATCTATGCTCACAAATTTGAAGTTAGTCATTCAGCATGGCTTGCTTGATTTTCTCCACAAATGTTCAGCTACTTAGGTGCAGGAAAGAAGTAAATGGCTAGCTGGGTTTAACCTGAGTTGAGGTTGTAACAGATATCTAGAACAGAAGGAAAGGCACGGAGACAGATAAGGATTTTAGTTAGCAAGTAGAGTGCTAGACTATAGAATCTATGTTGAATAATGAGGAAAGAGGGGACATGAAAGTGGTGATGGCTAGTGTGTAAGTGGTAAGATGTAGGGACATCGTGATGAGATTAGACAATTATAATGAGAAGTACCCAAGTAAGGTGAGTTAGAAGGAAGGATGTCATAGTCAAAATTCCAATTAAATAAGTGTTGTTACTGGTGATAACAGCAGTATCAAGTGTATGACTGGGTGATTATGTGGCTGTAGTGGGGAGAAAAAAAGAGGTAACTGTAGATAAAGGTCAAGGAAATGAGAGACCAGGGTGTTGAATGGATCATATGTGGATATAGAAGTCAGTCACCATTAAACTTCTTTAATTATAATAAGAGGGAATAAGAAAAGGCTGAGTACAGAAAAATTAAATCTTAGATTTGGTGGCAGGAAGCTGAGGGCACTTCTGTTTTTATGGCGTGTTTACATTTCTCTTCAAAGCTGGAGGAATATCATTTGCTGAGAATGGGGTTGAGTAGTAGGTTTATGCAGAGTGAGCCATATAAAACAGATGCTTATAGAGAATGGAGAAGAAAATTGGGAAAGGTTACTTGTAGTATTAAGAGGCAAGATGAAACTAGAAATAGAAAATTCTAGTGGCACCTCCTTTATATCCTATACATACACAAAAGCACTTATTACATTGCAGTATAGTTTTATCTATTTCCTCCTCACTGAGACCATAAACTCCTTAGAGATGAAGACTGTGTTTCGTCTTTGTATTCCTAGTGCTTCACAGTGCCTGCTGCTTAGTGAGTACTCAAAAAATAGTTCTGTAGGAATGAATGAATTGGTTATTAAATCTGTGTCTGGGGCTGGGTGTGGTGGCTCACGCCTATAATCCCAGCACTTTGGGAGGCTGAGGTGGGCAGATCACCTGAGATTTGTAGTTTGAGACCAGCTTGGCCAACAAGGTGAAACCTCATCTCTACTAAAAATACAAAAATTAGCCAGGTATGGTGACACATGCTTGTAATCCCAGCTACTCAGGGGGCTGAGGCCTGAGAATCAGTTGTGCCTGGGAGGTGGAGGTTGCGGTGAGCTAAGATCGTGCCACTGCACTCCAGACTAGGTGACAGAGCGAAACTGTCTCAAAAAAAAAAAAAAAAAAAAAATCTGTGTCTGCTTTAATGGCATCTAGGTTAGATACCATTCTTAATATTACTACTACTATTGTTATGTTGTGACATCTAGTGATAGCCAAGATGACAGCAATAAAAGAAAGGTAACAAATTGGCAAGGGTTAATTCCCTAAGTTTGATGGATTTTTCCATTTTGTAAATTTCACAGACTAAGGAGCCACTTAATATACAATATTCTGGTCATATAATGTTTGCTTCATCATGTTATTGAAAAATAAACACAAATGTCTCATTTAAGCCAGGTGTGGTGGTGTGCCTATAGTGCCAGCTACTCAGGAGGCTGAGGTGGGAGGATCGCTTGAACCCAGGAGCTTGAAGCTACCTGGGCAAGAAAACAAACAAACAAAAAGATGTTTAACTTACCTGGCATCAACTCCATCAAATACTTTCTGACACTCATTTCCAATAACTTCTTGCTTTAGATAATATAGCATTCTCACACGAAGCAAAACCCTAAAAACAAGGGAAAATAAATCAAAAGGCATAAAGATATTAATTGTTTAAAATATTCAGCCATGGGGTTAAAATTAGGAAGAAATTTGTGCACAGATTTTTAAATAATGAAATAATAATTACTTCTGATTAAATGAATCTTATTACTACCATATATATAAAGAGCTTCTCCAAAATCTTCACAATCATCATTATTTCATATCCAAGTAAGATATAATGAGCTCATTTGGAGGCCAGTTTTATTTATCTGTTGGTGAGAACAATGACACAAGAGGTATCAATCATGATTTGCTGAAGGATACCTTGTAAAATTAAAATCAGGATTGGCCTTAGACCATACTGTCTCTCTACTCAAAATCAGCAGGCTTAAAGTTTATTAATAAATTCAGAACAGTAAACATTTAAAGAGTTGTATTTAAAATATCCTACTACCTACTTGTTACAGTGGTGTTTTATATGTTTTTTGTAGCCTTCATCTTGAAGTAGCTGCTCGGGATTATATTTTCGAAGCCATTCTGCTTTTTGTATATCAAATGAGCTTGTCTGAGTTTTTACTTTCTTCCCTTTTCGACCCCTGGGTACAGGAGCTGATAGGCCTGTTAAAATAACGAGGACATGTAAAATCAGGAATAATTCGTATAAAAATTTGCAATTTGAAAGACTTCTAATGCAAGAAATTTCTGGAGACTTTCTGAGGTCTGTTCAGAGATCTTTAAAATATTATTGATAATAATACTGACCCAACACAAATCAAGATGATGGTTTTATACATATTAAAATGTATTTCCCCGAAATAGCTAACAATTCTGTGCCTCATATTAATCATTCTGATTTCCTTTTCGTTCCAAAACAGATTTTTTTTTTACAAATGTAAAAACCAAAATATCAAACCTATGCCCTCTGCTTAACTTTTGCTTTCCTAGAAAAAAGATATGTTTTGCCCTCTACTCTTGCTTTTCAAAATTGATTTAGATAGATTAGGTTAGCCATCCTGTTCAAGATAGCTAAATTCATTTTAGTTCTTTGAGTTATTTGTTGTGAAATATTTAAAAACTAGAAAAAAGTATTGCCATTCTTCATGCTCACACATTCCATATTTACTTAGCCTTTTTTTTTTTTTTTTTTTTTTTTTTGATGGATTCTCGTTATATTGCTCAGACTGGAGTGCAGTTATGCAATCTTGGCTTACTGCAACCTCTGCCTCCTGGGTTCAAGTGATTCTCCTGCCTCAGCCTCCTGAGTAGCTGGGATTACAGGCATGCACCACCATGCCCAGCTAACATCTGTATTTTTAGTAGAGACAGGGTTTCACCATATTGGCTAGGCTGGTCACAAATGCTTAGCTTTTTATTAAAGGAAATGATACATACTTGAAGTCCTTACGTAGTCTTCTCCTATCAAATTCACTCATTCCTTCCTAGAGATTACTACTATCCTGAATTTGTTTTTCAATTCTTCATGTTTATACTATTATTACCTATGTTGGATAAGTATTTAGTATTTATGTTTTCAGATATATTATAAATGTAAGCCTGTAACTTACTTATTACTCTGAATTTTTAGAAGATTTATCCTGGTTGACTCATGAGGCTCTATTTCGTCTAATTTAGTTTCTGTATAATAATTCATTGCATGACTATACCACCTCATATTTATTAGTCTTCCATGATATTGGAGCTGTTTTGCTTGTAATTTTCCACAATTATTAATACTGCAGTTTTGACTTCTCCTCTTGTACCTCATTTACCTTCTGCCATTTTATACCAGGTGGGTGCTCTCCTACAAAGGTACATAGAAACACTATGTAGATTTGTCCATTTTTCCTTATAATTTTGGCAGAGTTTTTGTCTTTACATTTTGAGGTTATTTTATCAGATGCATATAAGCTCATTCTTGTTATAGTTTCTTTTATGGATTATTCTTTTTGATTATTAGGTAGTGTCCTTTTCTTTTTTTAAATCCCAATTGATACCTTCCATCTTAAATTCACTTTGTTTTATGTTAATGGTACTACAACATTTTGTTTGGTTTAGTATTTGCATGGTTTGGTTTTTACTAAATCCATTTTTAAGCTTCTTGTTTGGCATTTAAATCTCTTTATAGTATAAAAGTGTTTATTTTCCCCCCATCTAATAACTTTTCTCTTTGACAGGTGAAGATATACATAGGCTGCTTACATATATTTATATATTTATTTTTACAATTCTATTAAGTTTTATCATACCTTCCTTCTTTCTGTGTTTTGCTAGAATGATAAACAGTTCTGTATGTCAATCTTCTCCACCCTTGTTGGTTTGAAAACAGTACATATTTAAAAATATACATGCTTAAATTTTCCTAATAAAATCTATATTCCGTATTTCCAATTTTCTTCTTAACAAGATTTTCTCAGATTCAACATTCAATCTTCTTTTTACTTTTTCATTTCATTACATGTTGTTATAATTTATAGGTTTCTGCTTTCACTGTTTTTACAGCACTTTATTCTTTTGAAGTCATGGCATATCTGAAGTATCTTTGAAGATATTAATGATAGTTCAAAAAAAGTTGTGCTCCTTTTTGTAATCCTTGTTTCCTTCAAGTTCAATTTAATGGTTTTTTGAGACAGAGTCTTGCTCTGTCACCCAGGCTGGAGTGCAGTAGTGTGCTCTCGGTTCACTGCAACCTCTGCCTCCTGGGTTCAAGCGATTCTCATGCCTCAGCCTCCTGAGTAGCTGGGATTACAGGCGTGTGTCACCGTGGTTGGCTAACTTTTATAGTTTTGGTAGAGAAGGGAATTCACCATGTTGGCCAGGCTGGTCTTGAGATCCTGACCTCAAGTGATCTGCTCACCTCAGCCTCCCAAAGTGCTGGGATTACAGGGGTGAGCCACCGGGCCTGTAAGATAGAGACAGAACACCAAAACAAATGGTTTTCTGTCTCTACTTTTCATGTTAGAGACTTTCCTGAGATGCCTAATAATCCTTGGCTGTGTTTACTCTTATTTAAGTGTGACAAAAAAGGTGATAGGAAGACTGAAGGGATGAAGCATAGTGACTGTGGGCTTACTGAAGGATAACTGGCTGGGTTTTTTTTTTTTTTCCTGTCATTATCTTTAGGTTTGGGGAAGCCCTTTAGTTTTCTTCCTTGAGTAATAAATCAGCCAGTACGCACATAGTCATTTAATCCCTATTTAGTAGCTCCATACCTCAACTACCAGTGCCACCCAGACTTCTATTTCTCTCTCTCCAGAGAAAAACTTTGAGTCAGTTTTCATCCTGGCTACATGGAACTGAAGAGGTTATTTAGGGCCCTTTTTAAGCTGCTTTGAATGAAAGCCTATATCCTTTTACCTCCACTTCCAGAGGTTCCTGATGTTACAAATTCCTAAGACATTTGAGAAATCTGTAAAGCAAAGCAGTTTGCCTTTTCCCAGTGTGACCTAAGATTCTGCCATCTCAGGTTGGTTAAATCAGTTACCACTAACATATTTGCTCCCAGCTTCCAAAATCTTGTTGCAATTTCCTCTCCCATTCTCTATTCATTTTTGAGAATTTATGCTTATTTAAAAATTATAGAAAAAATTATATACAACAGTAGATAGAACAGCATGATGAAACCCCATGTCCCATTACCCACCTTCAATAATTATCAAGTCATGGCCAGTTTTGTTCACCCCCAATCTTTCATATTATTTTGAAGTAAATGTAAGAAATCAATCATTTCATTCATAAATATCAAAAGTATCTTTTAGCAATATCTAAAAGATATTTAGTGATATCTAAATCTAATTTAATAAATGTATCTATTTAGTGATAAAGCCTCCCTTAAAATAACTACAATACTATTATCAGCCCTAAGGAATGCAATAATAGCTTCTTAATATTTGGTATTCAAAATTCCAATTAGTTAATAAAGATAATCAAACATTTCCTCTGGGTTGTTTGTTTCAATCAGGATCTGAATAAAGGCCCCATAGCATTTTGGGAGGCTGAGGCAGGAGGATCACTTGAGCTCAGGAATTGGAGACAAGCCTGAGCAAAAAAGTGAGACTCCATCTCTAAAAAAAAAAAAAAAAATTAGCCAGGTATGGTGGTATGCACCTGTACTCCTAGCTACAGGGGAGGAGGATCGCTTGAGCCCAGGAGGTTGAGGCTGCATTGAATTGTGTTCACGCCACGACACTCCAGTTTAGGCAAGAGAATTATAAGACCCTGTCACAAAACATAAAAATAAAGTCCCCAGACCCCACACTGCAATTGGTTGATAATTTTTCAATCTCTTTTAGGTTATAGCAGGGTTTCAATCTTGGCACTATGATATTTTGAGCAGGATAGTTCTTCATTGTGGATGAACTATCTGTGAACTCCTAGCCTCTACCCACTAGATGCCAGTAGCATGCTCAAGGTTGTGATAGTCTGTGATAGGGATGGGACTGAGGCAGAAAATCATCTTTGGCTGAGAACCACTGGTTGGTAGATACTTCTCTATTCACTCCTAATCCCATAATTTATTTGTTGCGGAATCCAGGTTATTTTATTCTATAGAGTTTATTAAGCATAGTGACTTACTTTTTTCTAGTGGAGTTTCAAGAAAGAGTGACATTGTATTTGTGTGATTCTTCCACCTACCTAGAATTCAGGTCTCCACATTACTTAAATTCATTGTCTCCTATGAAAACAGGCCTCCATTGACCACCCTATCTAAAATGGGTGCTTTCTGTTGTTTTCCATCTCAATAGTTTATTTACTTCACAGTAATTACCACAATCTGTAACTAATTTACATTTTTACTATGTCTGTCAACCTGATTAGAATGCAGTTCATGAGCCAGGGATCTTGTCTATCTTGTTTCTTCTTATCTTTTCAACACCTTGCACAAGAAGCACACACCAGGCATTCAATAGATATTTTTTGATTAAATAAAATAAAATTTTAACAAATTTAAGGACATAGCAATTTTTTAATTTTTACTGAAAATTCAATTATTTTATGCTATAAAATAATTATTTTATGCAGAAAAGAATGTTCTGTTAGCAAGGCTGAGGAGAAAAAAGTACTAGCATATACCTCTGATAGGACTGTAAATTGGCATAACCATTTTGGACAGCAAATTAAAGCATAATGAAAATTTAGGCCAGGCATGGTGGCTCATGTCTATAATCCCAGCACTCTGGGTGGTTGAGGTGGAAGGATTGCTTGAGCCCAGGAGTTGAAGACCAGCCTGGGCAACATGGTAAGACCCTAACTCTACAATACAAAAAATTTTTAAAAAGCCGGGCGTGGTGCTGTATGCCTATGGTCCCAGCTACTCAGAAGGTTGAGGCAGAAGTTGGCTTAAGCCCAGGAGGTCGAGGCTGCAGTGAGCCATGTTTGCGTCACTGTACTCTAGCCTGGGTGACAGAGCAAAACCCTGTCTAAAATAAATAAAAAGTATTATGAAAATTTAAAATGCATATCAATGTTTCTCAAACTTTAATATGTACACTAATTCCTATGAATCTTGTTAAAATGCAGATTGTGATTCAGTAAATCTGAGGCTGAAGATTCTGCATTTCTAAGAAGCTTCCAGAAGATCCTGATGCAACTGACAGAGACCACATTTTAGGTAATAAAGATGTGTATAAGCTATACCTTAATAATTCCATTTTTGATATCTACTTTAGTGAAAGATTTATTTGCATGCACAAGGAGGAAGGTACATGGATCTTCTCTGAAACTTGTTTTTTAATTATCTAAAATTGAAACTACCTAAATACCCATCATTAAAGGAGATGCTAAACAAATTATGGGATATCCATACTACGGAATACTAAACAAAACTTAAAAAATTAGATAGATCTATATGAACATAGATGGAAAGACCTCTAAGACATATTGTTGGGTCATCAATTCCAAACAGCTACATATTTGATAACAACATGTAAAATCCACCAAACTGATAATATTGGGATTTTCTGAAGCTGGAACTTGAACTGGGAATGAAGATTAAGTTTCCTTAATATTATTTGTAATGCTTTCATATTTTATAGGAGAATATGTTAAATATTACTTATATAACTAAAAGTAAATTTTAAAAGCAAACAAAACAACGTTCTTACCTAGATGATTCTGTAGCTCTCGTGTCTGCCCATCTTCAGTTGGAGTAATGAGATCCCATATGAAACCTTTAATCTTCTCATCTCCTCGGTAGTGAATAAGGCAATATGCTAAGAGGGCTCGGCAAATTATCTCTACATCATGTTCATTTAACTGCCTTTTAAAACGGCCATGAGATAGAATCTCTCTCCATCGGCCCCACCTGGTTAAAAAGGGTATAGTTAATTGATGTTGAGATTGATGTTGAGTCAAGTTCTAAAGAAAAATATAACTCATAGATAAAAGACATGAAAAACTAAAAATAAAAAAAAGGTCATTTTTGCTAATTAAGTCTTCCGTGTCCATGTATAAAATGTAGAGGAATGGCATAGCAATTTCTAATATATTTTATTCAATAATGGATAACATCTAATTTGTATTATGAATATGCAAATTTAAGAACAAGAAGTTTGACTTTAGTGATACTTTTACAATTTAAATACTGAATGATAATCTCATCATTCTGCCCTTAAATATATGCTAAACATAGAGTACTTTAAAAGTAAATTTTAATGATTCTAAGAAGATAAAAAATGTACTCAAAACTCAGTATGTATTTTCTGCAACATTACATACCAGACTACTTACAGCAAACATTAAAAACAATGTTTTACCCATAAACTAGCAGGTTTTTCTCAACTCTAAAGCATTCAGTTCTTCCATAGCCATTGGAACGGTCACAGGGTCTCCGGAGTTTGGGCTTTTCATCTCCTTCACTTTCAGCTTCAGATAATTCAGCCAATTCATCTTTTGTGGCACTAAAAGGTCTCGTTTGCTTCCTAATTCTTGGAGTGTCAATAACCAAGCTGTTCTGTAAAACAGAACAGCTATTATTTGAAGGATCTTTTATAAGTTTGCTTTTAACAGTGTTCTACATTTTCACCTTTAAAACTGTACAATTACAGAAACACAGGCAAAAAGAAATTACTAACAATTTCACCAACCTATCTAGTCAAATTAGAATTTCGTACATTCCTTTAGAATTCTTAGTATCACACATATAAAATTGTATGACATTATAATCATAGGATAAAAATAATTTGATATTTTATATTATTAATATAAAATTATAATAATCATAAAATATTTTAAACTGAATTTACGTCTTGTAATTTTCTTTAGTTCATAATTTAGATTGTTCTTAATTTTTAAAATAAATAATGATAAAGTAAATCTTTGTGGCTTAAGTTTATTCTAAAGATAAATTCAAAAGAAGGAAAGTATCCAGAAATGGAAATACTGGTCAAAGGTTATAAATATTTTACAGTGCTTTCCAAAAGACTTAAATAATATACAAAAAGCAAGGCAGTAATTGCATCAACCTCACTACATTCAATTCCGTTTAATTCATTCAAAACAAGTTAACATACTTTTTATTTTTATTGAGAAACTTCTCTAAGCTAGGCCCTATGTAATGGGCTGTGGATATAATGATGAATAAGGCAGTTTCTACTCATAAGGAATCCAAAGTTTTAGTTACACAGACAAATGTTTAACTAAATGAATGCTATTCAGGATGAAATATTTTATGATATAAGAGGTATCATAGTCAGAGAAATTTCACAAAGTAGTGATACTAGAAAGACTTTTTAAAGAATTAAAAGTAGTTTGCCAGGCAGTCAGGGAGGAGACAGCATTACAAATAGAGGAAAGAACAAGGGACCTGAAATGGCATCAGTTGTTCAGGAAATACTTATGTCCTAAAGCAGAAGAGGACAAATGGTAGGAGAGAAAGCAGGGACCAGACCATAAAGGTCCTGGTAGGCCATAGTATGTATGGAGTGCATTATATTTAAGGGGGCACGTGATGTCCTATGACAGGTGATGTTAACTTTTTCCCGCTTCTCCACTGTGAAGTTACTAGTTTTCCTTTTGGAATTAATAAATATTTTGGAAGATATACTTTGAAGACACATAAATATCTTGTGTCTCCTTAAACTTTTACCCACTAGTTTTAGAATTTACTGATGGATCTTGTATGCTACAATTATTACTATAGTTGATTCATGGTGATTTTTTATTTCCCTCATTCCTTCTACATTTATTAAATGGGATTCTTTTGGAAGAAAGAGTTGTCCCTTTTCCTCTTTTCCCCTTCCCAGTTTCCTTAAGAAAAAAAAAAACTAATTGTATTTTTTTCTTAAGTAAATTTTCAAATGTCTTTTCCCCTAAATCTTTTGAGATTTGATAAATTTCAGATCAACTTAATTAGCTTTTATATAATAGAAAAATTAACTTTCATATACATTCCTTCTACAAATAGTGTCACCAGTTTGCGCTTTCATATTTTCATTACATAATTCTGTCTTGTGTAGTTAAATATGCCAATCACTTCCTTTGTAATATCTAATTTAGAATGTTTTCCTACCCAAATATTTGTGAAAAGAAATCTAATTTCTTCTATTTTTTGTGTTTTAATTAAAAAACACTTAAAATTTTTTTACCACAAATTGGTTTACTTGGTATAAAGCATAAGATTATAACGCTCCTCCCCAATGCTAACCCAATATCCTAATCACCATTTATTAAATCATCTTTCTTTAGTACTATTTGTATATTTAATAAACTTATACTTTGATCTTTTTCTGTTCTTATCCTATTCTTTGCTTTGTATCTTTCTGTCAAGTACCATGCTTTTTGAACTATTGTTATTTTATATTAATATATATATATTTTTAATTTATTTTCTCTTTTTTAGAGATAGGTTCTTGCTGTCACTCAGGCTGGAATGCAATGGAACAATCAAAGCTCACTGTAGCCTTGAACTCTTGGGCTCAAGCCATCCTCACGCCTCAGCCTCATTTGTACACCTAGGATTACAATTACACACAACCCTGCCTAGCTAAGTTAATTTTTTTTTTTTTTTTTTTTTGCAGAGAACGGGGTCTCGCTGTGTTGCCTAGGCTGGTCTTAAACTCCTAGCCTCAAGCAATCCTCCTGCCTCAGCCTCCTGATATGCTGGGATTATACAGGAATGAGCCACTGTACCCAACTGTATTAACCTATTTAGACACTTTAACATACGGTAATGTCAGTCTTTATTGCACATTTTCAGAAAAGCCTTTAATTTTTTACAAAAGTATACATTTTAAAATGTTACTGCACTAGTATTAAATGACTATATGCTTATATAAATTTATTTACAAAATTCTTAACTCCTTAAAATAATCTACAAGGCCCTGCTGATTTGGCCCATGTCTTCAGTCTCTGACCTCACCTATTATCACCATGCTCACCAACTATTTCTGCTTCTAGAATACACTAAGCTTATTTACACCAGAGTCTCATTGCCATTCCTTCTTTCTCAAAGCTTTTCCTGACATCACAGTGTGTTGGCTCTTTCTCATCATTCAAGTCTCAGTGCAGATATCCTTTTGCAGTGACCTCCCTTAATCACTTTACCTAGTTTAATTCTACTCCAGCATTCTCTACCATCTTACTGCTTTATTTTCCTCACTCCCAAATTATCTTATATATTTTACTACTTTCTTACCCACCAGAATGTAATTACGAATATATACTGTTAAAAAATCATAAATAGAGATCACATTGTATGATTCTGCATCTCTCTCTTTCTCTGTCTTGGAGCTCTGTTAGTCCACAGTAGATGGTACATAAGAATGTCCATGATTATTTTTTAATTATTGCATTAGACAGTATGAATGTACCATTGCTCCTGTATAGAAAATTTAGTTTCTAAATTTTTGCTGTAACAAAAAATGCTGCAACTAGTATCATTGTATTGTATTATCATTGTACATGTATGTTTATTGCTGTAGGACAGATTCCTAAGAGTGCATTAGATATTCTTCCAACAAAAATTTAAAATTATTTTGTCTAGTTATAAGAAAAACTGTTTAACATTTTCATTTGTATTACATCACATCTATGTGTTAAGATTTCTATGTTTACAAACAAACTGTTAAAATGTTTAAAATATTCCCAATGGACACATCTCCCAACCAAATTTCACTTTACAGAAATCAAACACATCTTTCTTTAGGTATATTCTTAAGTGTTCCATAACTTTTTTTCCCTACTGTGAAGTCAATATCCTATTGCATTATATTTTTCTACTTCTGTTAGTACTGGTATTTAGAAAGTCTCAATGGCATATTTATCTTCTATCCAGTTAATTCACTAAACTCACTTATGAACGTTTACAGTGTTTTGCAGACCCCACTACTTGTTTAGGTATATGAACATGCCATATGCCAATAATATTTTTATAATAATCTTTTCAAGTTTACTTGTTTCACACAGAATTACATATATTTCCAAAATGTATTCAACAGTAGTAATTATGGATGGTAGTAGTGTTATTCCTAATTGTAAAGCTTTACATTGTAAAAGCCTATCTATCAAAAAGATCCAATGTATCAGTGCTTAATATAAAATTCCTTTAATCATCTAGCTGTTATTTTGATAACTGGTAAGACTCAAAAACATTGATTCCGATACAATTACTAGACAAGTGTGTCTTAGTAAATAAGCAGTTATGCTATTATTATTAGTTCCATAAAGTCTATTTTAGCACTTTGGCCTTTTATTAGCTCAAGGGAAGTCATAAGAGAAACAGTTTAAAAAATGCCACTTTCTTGACTGCCTTTTTTCTCCTTTTATTTGTATTTTACTAGATCATCATTAAGGGGTTCTGACACTAAGAAAACAACATTAAAGTGAAAATAAATGTAACCTGTGATTTGAAGACATTAAAAAAATTTAAAAAAACATATTATAATTTTAAGAATGTAAATTATATCCAAAAGTTAAATGCCTGTAGGATAACCCATCATGGGAGATATCAGCCATATTAAATTGAAGGAATACCTTACTCAGTTCATTCGGCTACCCTACTTCAATTTACATATGCAGAAATTTGTTTTAGTAACTGCATAATTGAACAGCTTAAAATATTACAATACTATTGCCAAAGTATCCTCAAAGCAAGTTTATTTTAGAGGGATAAAAATACTTACTCTGCCACTGATGGCCTCTATATCTATTTCCGCCTTTTTAGCCCATTTTTGCCAGAAGTTGGGATCATCTAAAGAAATATCTGTCCGGTTTCCAGATGCCACAAAACTCGCCTGAAATACATAATGGCAGTTTTAGAGGAAAAATCTATCAAAGTACACTTAAAACATTATCTTCTTACGTTTACTATGGATAGAATTTGAATTCCGCATACACATACATCAAACAGTGTTTCAAATTCAGTGGTCTGAAACATAGCACTGCATCTGCTTGAGAGAAAGGCTTAATGCAAACACAGGCTGAAGTTTAGGAGAATTAAATAAGGTATTGCTGTTGGTTAACTCTTACACTTTTGGTAAGCAAGGATCAAATCTTTCTGGGGTGAAGGCTACACAGAACAGAGATATGGTTTCTAAAAACACTACAAGACCATTAAGAAATTAGGTTAGAGAATAAGAATTTCAAAAGCTGCCTGCGCTAGAGTTCATTTTCTGGTATATTTCTACTTTATTTCCACCACATTTTCAGACAGATGTATCTCCTAAAGGAAATATAACACAGGATATGGGAAATAAAGGAAAATAAGTAATTGTCATTTTTAAAAACTCTTTTCCCAAACACACACAAAAAAGAAAAACTCTTCCTTACCACAGAAACACTGCATAACCATTGTACAAATTTAAGAAAATACTGAGGAGCAAAAGAAGAAAATACAAGTGACTTATTTTTGCAAATGCTATGGAAATTATAAAATCTTTTAGTTGGAAGAAATTTTAAAGATGACACTTCAACTCTATAACTTGTGGTCTAATAACCATTACTTACAACTTAAATCACTGTAAATAGGCCTCATCAAAAAAAGTCACCAAAATGCTTTATAAAAATTAAAGAAGCATTGAAGATACACAATGTGTTAAGAAAAGGGCCTGAAATATGCATGTCAATTTTTACAAAAACAAATGGAAGAATATGGTCACTTAAAATGATTTTCAAAGGATAATAATGGTAAATGGTTTTAATATAATGCCCAATTATCAGGGATATAATAAAAAGATAAAAATATTAATTAAAAAATATCTTGATAGAATTTTTTAAAATCCAGAAAAATCCCACTTTAAAAAAATAAAACTGTTAAAAGCAAACAAGCCATATTTTGATATTCAAGATAACGGTCAGTTTAAGCACTGGATAATTAATACCAATGAATTATGTTCTATTTTATTTTTAAATGTGATAATAGTATTATAGTTATGTTTTAAGTCTTTATTTTTAATGATACATATGGAAACATGTAAAGGTGATCATAGGATATCTGGGATTTGCTTCAAAACAATATGAAAAAGTGGGAGGTGTGATGAGACAAGTTAAGTATGAGCTGACAACTGCTGAATACTGTCTGTATTTGTAGTTTAAAACTTTATAAAACATCCAAGCTGGGCATGGTGGCTCACACCTGTAAATTCCAACACTTTGGGAGGCAAAGGCAGGAGGAGTGCTTGAGCCAATGATTCAAGACCAGCCTGGGCAACATAGTGAGATCCCATCTCTATAATAATTTTTTAAAAATTAGCCTGGTGTGGTGGTGCACGCCTGTAGTACCAGCTACTTGGGAGGCCAAGGTGGGTATATCACTTGAGCCCAGGAGGTTGAGAGGTCAAGGCTGTAGTGAGCCATGATTGTACCACTGTACTCCATTCTGGCAAGAAAACAAGAACCTGTCTGTCTCAAATAAAAAAAAAAGGTCTAAAAAACACAAAAATTAAAAGGCTAAATGCCTCTTGCTGAACTTCAGATTCGTTCATGTTATTGCTTACGAAGTAACAAAGGTACTCATTCATTCCATCTAGTATTCTTTTGAGGTTTGGCTTTTAAGACGCTTATATAAAATAAAGCAAATGTTAAATACTCTAAGTGTTTAAAAATGTGCATTTTGCTGGCATATTTATAAAACAGAAGTGACAGGAACAAATGTTTTCATGAAATAAATTTAAATTTCTTTTTTTTTTTTTTGCTTGCTCTAAATTATAGCTTTAATATTATAAAACTACTGAAAAGCTAATTCTTTCAACTGATACATGTGATAAACTGAATAATGGCCACCAAAGATACTTCACTCTAAACCCTGGAACCTTGTGAGTTTTGTCTTATATGGAAAAGGAACTTTGCAGATATAATTAAGTTAAGGACCTTGAAATAGAGAGAGAGCTTGTATTATCCAAGTGGGCCCTAAACGTAATTATAAATGTTCTTATAAGAGGGGGGCAGTGGGAGATTTGACTCTAGAAAAGAAAAAGGATACGACATGACAGAAGCAGAGATAGGACTACTGTGGCCACAAGCCAAGGAATGCAGGCAGTCTTAGGAAGTGGAAGAGATAAGAAACAGATTCTCCCCTAAAGCTTCCAAAATGAACCAGCCCTACTGACACCTTGATTTTAGTCCTATAAAAGACATGTTAGACTTCTGATATTGAGAACTATAAGAGAAAAAGTTTGTGTTGTCTTAAGCCATGAACTTTGTGATAATTTGTTACAGTGGCAACAGGAAATAGTATGAGACACTGTTAATGAGAAGCCACATATTATAAAACCTCATAACCAACTTTTTTTCTTTTAGAAAAAAGATCTCACACTTGCCCAGACTGGAGTGCAGCTGTATGATCATGGCTCACTGTAGCCTCTAGCTCTTGGGTTCAAAGCAGTCCACCTGCCACAGCATCCCAAGTAGATGAGACAACAAGCATACACCACCTTGCCTGGCTGATTTTTAAATTTTTCATGGAGATGGAGTTTCACTTTGTTGCCTAGGCTGGTCTCCCACTTCCAGCCTTAAGTGATCTTCCTGCCTTATCCTCCCAAAGTATTAGAATTACAGGCATGTACCACCAGTCCTGACCTTCATATCCAACTTGAAAGAACAAAGACTAACTAGTTTGATAAAACAAAACATAGCTATCATCATCTGTATCAAATGAGTATGTTGTAACAATTCATCAAACTGGTATAAATGAGGATAATAAATGGACATCTAACTACATGCAAGTAATTTCCTTAACTATTTCAGAATAAATTTCTCACAACTGAGGATATGTGATGAAAACATATCAATTTTCAGGAATAGTGAAGTTTACTGAATGAAGTTCATAGGGTTTTATTCTGTTCTGTAGTTTCAGTGATACATGCCTCTTGAGATTTAACCAATCTGATAAATGAGTATTTACTCTACATGAACTGGAGAACATTTAACATGAAAAGCAGGCTGGGCATAGTGGCTCATGTGTGTAATCCTAACACTGGGAGGCTAAGGCGGGAGGATTGCTTGAGCTCAGGAGTTTGAGACCAGCCTGGGCAATAAAGTAAGACCCTGTCACTATAAGAAATCAAAAAATTAACTGTGCATGGTGGCATGTGCCTGTGGTCCCAGCAACATGGGAGGCTGAGGCAGGAGGATCACTTAAGCCCAGGAAATATACTCCAGCTTGGGCAACAAAGTGAGATCTGTCTCAAAGAAAAAAAAAAAAGAAAACAAAACAAAACCCAACAACAAAAAAACAAAAAATCATGAGGCGTCATTAAATATGAAGTCACTGAAAGAAGACAGATTTTAAAGTGTGTTACTTTTTGGTTGTTTACCTAAAAAAAAATTCTATGCTACAGTGTATAAAAATTTTTATTCTGCTATCATATAACTACTGATAATTTTAAAAATTTGCCTGGAAGAAACTAAATTTCAGAATTAAATGACTTTTGTTACATTCATTATAAGACAAATGATAAATTTAATTTATAAATAAAGCAATTTCAAATTTCTAAATAATTCAAGAGGCTTTTGCAAATTGACATATAACCTATTTACAAGAGGACTTACATGATTCTCAAGGATTATAACAAGTGATTGTGCCTACAGAAGATGCCTGTTGTAGAAGATGTCATCAAATACAGGTTTACCTTCTCCTTCCAAATGTTAAATCCTAATATCATAGTTCTCCCTAAATTTTTCTTCTTAAAATGCATTCCTTCCACCATTAAATATCTATATTATTTGCAAGAGAAAACTTTTAAATGACGAAATCCATATTTCTATGATAGACAGTGGTAGAAAGGCAGAAGATGCCAATTAAAGGCCCTTACAAATAAGCAATCCATCTGAAGCACAATTTAGATGGTTTTCTTTCCTTTGTAAATTAATCAATTCAAAGTATTTTATTCTCTATCAATTTTCTAAAAATCAGATTAGAAGGGCTGGGCATGGTGGCTCATGCCTATAATCTAGCACTTTGGGAGGTCGAGATGGGTGAATCACGAGGTCAGGAGTTTGAGACCAGCCTGGCCAACAGGGTGAAACTCCATCCCTACTAATAATACAAAAAATTAGCTGGGCATGGTGGCGAGTGCCTGTAATCCCAGCTACTCAGGAGTCTGAGGCAGGAGAATCACTTGAACCCGGGAGGTGGAGGCTGCAGTGAGCCGAGATCGCACCGCTGCACTCCAGCCTGGGAGACAGTGCGAGACTCTGTCTCAAAAAAAACAAAAAACAAAAAACAAACAAACAAAAACTGGCTAGAAACGTTTACATTTCTAGGACGCACCTGTCTGCTCTTATAAAAATTTATCAAAATGGCCAGGCACAGTGGCTAGCCCCCCAGCACTTTGGGAAGCCAAATTGAGGTCGAGACCAGCCTGACCAACATGGAGAAACCCTGTTTCTACTAAAAATACAAAATTAGCCGGGCGTGGTGGCGCTCGCCTGTGATCCCAGCTACTTGAGAGGCTCAGGCAGAATAGCTTGAACCTGGGAGGTGGAGGTTGTGGTAAGCAGAGATTGTGCCACTGCACTCCAGCCTGGGCAACAAGAGTGAAACTCAGTTTCAAAAAAAAAAAAAAAAATCTCCCAAGACAATGTTTAAGGGATATCATCACTTGAAATCAAGTTACCAATAATGAGTTCTATTTGATGAATATGTACTAGGTCTAGATATTCTCATAAGGACCCTGCTCCACATATGTAGCTCCTTATTAAAACTATTTGATAATGCAAAGAAACACAGAATGGAATTATTTTATTTCTCCAAATCACTGAAAATAGTTGAGCAGAGCTGAAGTCTTTGGATCCCAGGAAAAAGTGTAAAATACTACTAACTTTACACCATATCCCATTTTGTCAAAAGTCCAGTATCTACTAGCATTCCCATACAGCTATGGGAATGAACAAATTATTTGGGAAATAAACAAATTATAAAACAACTAGAGCAAACTCTCGATTCTCCTCAGCTGTTGTGGTACCTTGTCAGCTCTCTTTTCAAATGTGATAGTTACTTGCTGCTGTGAGGATTTAAAGTAGATATTTAAATACTTAAGCATATCTCAATTCTCAGAGAAGTAGAGAAGTAGAGTATACTTGAGTTCTCTAAGTAAAATAATAGTTACATAGCACTGTATAGTAAAGTCAGAAAGGCCAAGTATGATTAAAAGATCTCCTCTTTAAAGCAAGACTCAGATTAACTGTTCAAGGTCACTCAGCTTATGAGTTAGAATTCAAACCCTGTTTTTCTGACTTTCCATGATCATTATCATTAACATGTTAAATGAGGAAGCCAAGAATCACAGGTGCTCATTAAATGCTTTGCTTATGCCTACATTAATTAAAAACAAAACAAAACAACAAAAACTTTAAGAAGAGTATCTCTATGTTTGGCCTAATCAACAAGGACAATAGCCATGACCAATATTTTTAATATTAATTAGATTTCAATATGAGGAAAAATATCTCTACATAAGAGTACAGAACCAAGGAATGAAAACTAAGTCAGATTTCCCAGGAAAAAAACTAGAGCCAGGGTACATCTTCTCAATCATAACTAGTTTTAGTTCTCAATCTTATACTTTACTTTTGCGACGTTTATTTTGGAAACAAAAGAAATGACTTTCTGCTGATTTATTCTCTACTAATTTCCAAATCTGTATCTGTGTCCCAGCAACTCTCCTAGACATCTCCATTTGGATGCCCTGTAAATGTCATAAATACAACAGTTCCAATATTTTATTTTCCCCATATGAATGTCCTTCTCCATCTTAAACCATGACCCTCCTAGCTACTTAAGCAAAAAATCTTCAAGTCATTTCTGATTCTTCCTTCTAAACATTTCTAACCGGTCATCAACTCCTATTGATTCAAACAGGTCTCCAGAACCCTGGTTCACCCATCATTATTTCCTACATAAGCCCATTCAATACTCTCCTTGTTTCTAGGCTTTCCCCTTTCCAACTTGTTCTCCATGCTGCTGCTAGAGTTAAACTTCTAAACCAGACTGCATTATGTCCAATTTCTGCTTGAAGGACTTTAAAAGCTTAACCGCCTTAGGATCATGTTCAAGTCCTCAAAATGGTACACAAAGCCCTTCACAATTTGGGTTCAACTTCCCTAACTCCTTCACACTTTCATCTTCATGTAATTCATCTCCTGTATCCATACATGCCTGTTATAATCCTGAAATATTCCTTGTAGTTTAGCAACATATGACTCATTTAGCTGGCTTTTTCTTTCTCTTTGTAAAACAATGAACTTCACAATTCCCTCAAGACTCAGCTTGAATGTTATTTTCTTTGCCTAGGCTTTCTTTATTCAGAACATACAGAATTAATTATTTGCTACTTTATTTTTTTCAGCAACTATAATCCTTTCATTTTAGTATTCCTGGCATTTAGCAAAATACCTGACACAAGAATTTATTAGTCTGCTAACTGAATGCGAGCGAGTTTCCATGTGAAGGCTGATATCATTACTTTTGGTATAGCACCTGTACTTCTTGCTATACCACAATACTCCCCATAAAGATAAAGAAAGATTTCTGGATTGAAAGCAGAGAGGGGAATTGGGAAGAAGGGAAATGTAGAAAGGAAGCAGTGGAAAAGAGAAAACTTGTGTGTGGTTTTCTGCAATTAGTGTAGATCAGACAGAATACTGCAATAATAAACTATTCAGATGAATGGAAGAGATAAGTTTAGCGTGTTTTGGTTGGGAAAAAAAAGGAGAGAAAGAAAAAAGAAATACGGCTGGGTGTGGTGGCTCACGTTAATTTTTGTATTTTCAGTCGAGACCGAGTATCAACATTTTGACCTCGATCTCCTGACCTCAGGTGATCCACCTGCCTCAGCCTTCCAAAGTGCTGGGATTACAGATGTGAGCCACCCCACCCAGCCAACTGTAAGTATTTAAAATGAAATTGGAAATTCTTTCTCTCCTTTAGGTTCTTTAAATTATGAAAGTTTATGTAACATGATTTAACCTCTTACATTACTTATATTTCATTCTGCCTTTGGCACATAGAGATGTTTAGTTTCTAAATTTCTTTGATTTCATTATGTTCTATGCTAACATTTAGAACTATTTCTAATTATTATATTTATTCTATTTCACAAGGATCAGAAGAGTGCACGTAAAATTAACACAGGAAATCAGAAAAAAATGAAGGAAAATACATTATTGCTTTTCAGCTAATTTAGTATGTTTAAACATTTAGTGTAAGAGACAAACTTTTTCAGTAGTTAGGATATGAACATCACTGCTATGTTAAAAATACCACTCACTGTTACCTTGGCAAATGTTGACCCACGTCCTTCTGATTCAATTGTAATGGTTTTTGTACGACGTAGTAAAATCTGATCGATATCCTCTTCACAGAATTTAGAGCCTTCATCTTCTTCCTCCATAATGGCACCATAAGCACCTCTTCGAAGCAGGTCTTCTATTTCCTTTTTGGAAAGCTGTTGAATCTAAGAAGAAATTAACTTCCGTAAACATAGCTTTCTCTAAAAATTTGTAAAACGAGAAAGTATCCCTAAAGGATGTCAAAGAACACAAGAGGCATGCTTAAACTGCATTTGGGTTTGGGATGCATGTAAGAGAGAATTCATGGAAATAATATATTGAAGTTGTTGACAATTCTTTGCTCTCTTTAAAATAAGTTACCGATCTGCCTAGAATGGCTTTGGTTAAAATAAGGCCTAAGGGTCAGGTAACCTTTTTCGAGGTTCTTTTTAATACTAGGATTCTTTATTTTTTTTCTTTTTGAAACAGGTCTTGCTCTGTTATCCATGCTGGAGTGCAGTGGTGCAAACACAGCTCACTGTAGCCTTGACCTCCTGCGCTCAAGTGATTCTCCACCTCAGCCTCCCAAGTAGCTTTTGCCATAGGCATGCTCCATCATGCCCAGGTAATTTTTGTTTTTTATAGAGACAGGGTCTTGCCATGCTGCCCAGGCTTGTCTCAAACTCTTGGGCTCAAGCAATCCTCCTACCTCAGCCTCCCAAAGTGCTGAGATTACAGGTATGAGCCATGTGACCAGCCCAGAACTAGGATCCTATTATTGATAGATACTAGGCAAGAACCTTGAGGGGGGGAAACAAAGCTAAAATATCATCATTTATAACAAGACAAAGCCAGTGCTAGTAGTTTGACACTGAAATAAATTTTAAAACTGTTTATATAAACACAAATTCTATTTTGCTATGCCAATCATACAAATGTCCTAAAAAGAGAGCAAAGAATTTCTATCTTGAAAATACATTTAGAATTCATAAGCTCTGGAGTTATACAGACAGAACAGGATTCAAAAGTATTAACTAAACAAAGCTCCGTTCTGAAAATGCCCCCCTGCATTAAACAAATGTATTTAGTTTTCTGCATGGACCAAACTAAATGATCCACTATTGGAGGTAAAATTAAATACAAAAACACACAAAAATCTCAAGTGAAAAAGAAAATATACATACACCACTAACATTACTTTCTCTTCCACTCATGCTCTGTAACACAGCCTTATCTAGGCCAAGTTTCAAACTGGCTCGGTCAAACATCTCTCTCTCATATGAGTTACGAGTTACCAGTCTGTAGACTTTAACTGCTTTGTTCTGACCAATTCTGTGGCAACGTGCTTGGGCCTATAAAAATGAAAAGTTACATATTTAATTATTTTCTCAAGAGACATTTAATAGTAAACTATATATATGGGATATAAACACATGTAAGAATTCTTAGACCATTTTTATTGAATTCAATATAACCTTTTTCTAGAAATTAAGGCAGAGCTTATCACAAGAAATAATCCTACAATCAGGAGTAAGTTAAAATTTAGGTTTATAAGTTTAAATATCAAAGAATATAAATTCACAAAGGACTATATATATTTTTTTGAGAAGGAATCTCGCTCTGTCACCCTGGCTGGAGAACAGTGGCACCATCCTGGCTCACTGCAACCTCTGCCTCCTGGGTTCAAGTGATTTTCCTGCCTCAGTCTCTCAAGTAGCTGGGATTACAGGTGCCCGCCACCACGCCCAGGTAATTTTTGTATTTTTAGTACTGACGGGGTTTCACCATATTGGCCAGGCTGGTCTTGAATTCCTGACCTCAAGTGATTCACCTGCCTTGGCCTCCCTAAGTGGTGGAATTACAGACGTGAGCCACCACACCCAGCCTTATTATGTTTTAATGGAAGTGTAGTCAATACACTTTTAGGCAGGGACACAAAACTTTTAACAGATTTTATAGTTGATGGTAACTCAAATTTTTTGTTTGTTTGTTTTAGACATGGGGACTTGCTATGTCGCCCAATCGAACTCCTGGGCTCAAGAGAGCCTATTACTTTGGCCTCCCAAAATACTGGGATTACAGGTGTGAGCTACCACACCTAGCTGGCAACTCAAGTTTTAAAGTTTAATCTAAATTTCTACATTTTTTTCGATTACATTATCAACAATCTTTTCAATATATTTTATTTAAGCTGGGTAATTTTTTTTCCATAAGTTATTGGGGTAAGGTGGTATTTGGTTACACGAGTAAGTTCTTTAGCAGTGATTTGTGAGATTTTGTACAACCATCACCCGAGCAGTATACACTGCACTATATTTGTAGTCTTCTATCCCTCGCCCCGCTCCTACTCTTCTCCTCATGTCCTCAAAGTCCATCGTTATCAATCTTATGCCTTTGTGTCCTCATAGCTTAGCTCCACTTATGAGTGAGAACATACAATGTTTGGTTTTCCATTCCTGAGTTACTTCACTTAGAACAATAGTCTCTAAGATTATCCAGGTCACTGAAAATGCTGTTAATTCATTGTTTTTTTATGGCTGTACAGTATTCTATCATGTGTGTGTGTGTGTGTGTGTGTGTGTGTGTGTGTGTCTGTATATACACACCAGTTTCTTTATCCACTTGTTGACTGATGGGCATTTGGGTTGGTTCCATGATTTTGCTATTGTGAACTGTGCTGCTATCAACATGCGTGTGCAAGTATCTTTTTTGAATAATGACATCTTTTTCTCTGGGTAGACACCCAGTAGTGAGATTGCTGGATCAAATGGTAGTTCTACTTTTAGTTCTTTAAGGAATCTCCACACTGTTTTCCATAGCAGCTGTACGAGTTTATGTTCCCACCAGCAGTGTAGAAGTATTCCCTGTTCACCGAATCTATGTCAAGATCTGTTTTTTTATTACGGCCATTCTAGCAGGAGTAAGGTGGTATTGCATTGTGGTTTTGATTTGCATTTCCGTGATCATTAGTGATGTTGAGCATCTTTTCATATGTTCATTGGCCATTTGTATATCTTCTTTTGAGAATTATCTATTCATGTCCTTAGCTCACTTTTTGATGGGATGGTTTTTCTTTTTTCTGACTTGAGTTTGTTATAGATTCTGGATATTAGTCCTTTGTCAGATGTATAGATTGTGAAGATTTTCTCCCACTCTGTGGGTTGTTTGTTTACTCTACTGACTGTTCCTTTTGCCATGCAAAAGCTCTTTAGAAGTCTCAGCTATTGTTGAATAGGGTGTCCTTTCCCCACTTTATATTTTTGTTTGCTTTGTCAAAGATAAATTGGCTGTAAGTATTTGAGTTTACTTCTGGGTTCTCTATGCTGTTCCACTGGTCTATGCGTCTATTTTTATACCATTACCACGCTGTTTTGGTGACTATGGGCCTTACAGTATAGTTTGAAATCAGTGTGATGCTTTAAATTTGTTCTTTTTGCTTAGCCTTGCTTTGGTGATACGGGCTCTTTTTTGATTCCATATGAATTTCAGAATTGTTTTTTTCTAATTCTGTGAAGAAGGATGGTGGTATTTTGATGAGGATTGCATTGAATTTGTAGATTGCTTTTGGCAGTATGGTCATTTTCACAATATTAATTCTTCCCATCCATGAGCATGGAACGTGTTTCTATTTGTTTGTGTCATCTATGATTTCTTTCTAAGCTGGGTAATTTTTTGGGGAAAAAAAACCATGCAAGGTAAATAACTGTAGAGATCTAAATTTTATTTGAATGAAGGACAAACTAATGATCTAATATGTATACATGTTAGAAGTGGAGACATCAGAGATCACATAAGGGCTACATATTTTATCTTGAGTTCCTACTAAACAAACTTTGTATGATAAATCTTGACTGCAAATATTCTATAAAACCTAGTTTTTCTCCCAAATTACTAATCACCTTCCCATTATCTTCAGACAAATCAAATCATAAAATGTGGCTTTAAAATTTATAGGGGGCGCTGATGTTATGCCCTTCATTGACATTTTTATTCTATCCACATCCAATTTGTGCCATTTGGAACTAAGGATTGTAAATAGGCAACTTTGCTCTAGGTGTAGGGTAAGTACAGTAAGCCAAAATTATCTTAGTCTGCAACGATTGGATCTACATTAGCAGTTAAATAGGAAAACCAAGTGAGAGGGAGAAGTTGGGAGATTCAGGATAGTTTCTCCACTTTCTCTTCAGGTTCTATAAAGTGACTTTATTATTTTAAATTAACTTTTAGAATATCCACTATGGGCAGTTACACGTACAAACATGCATTTCAAAGGCAAACAATTATTATTTGGGTTTAATGTAGGAATTGGGAAACTAGGGCCCGTGGATCAAATCTGGTTTGCCAACTAAGACAGGCTTTTTTACCTTTTAAAGGATTGTGACAAACAAACAAGAATGTGTGATAAAGATTATATGTTGCACACAAAGCTTGAAATATTTACTAATTGAGCCTTCTGCAGAAAGAGTTGGTCTCTAGCTTATTGTATTAATTTTGGATCTTTTGATATTTTAAAGTAGATTACATATAGTTACATAAATGAGCAATTTAAAATATGTTTTATGCTAGGTATATTCTCAATAACCATTTATTATATTTGTTTTTATGCTTATTTAAAAAAATAATACGGCTGGTCTGATTCACAGAGATTGAACTCTACTTTTCCCCTTCTCATGATTACGCTTGACTAGTCTTATAAAAAAAAAGTACCAATATTAATTGCAATGCAATTAAGACTATGATAAATAATAAAATAATTTCTCTTATGTTTTGTTCTCCTTTCATATCCTTCTGCAAATTTAGACCCTCTTCTATCACTGTAATTAATATTCCTATATTTCTACGTAGTCCAAGCATAGTCATTACTTATGTGTGCCTTCATATTCTAAAGTATTTTATAAAAAGGCATAATATATTATGATTACAAGATAAAATTAGAATAAGTGAGTACTTATTTTTAAGGATTAAAATTCTGAAATTTTAATTTTATTACAAATAAATTATTCTTAGAGCTTAGGTCTCTCTCAAATTTACATAATATTCTTTAAACTATAAAAATACTGGGCCAGGCATGATGATGAATGCCTATACACCCAGTATTTTTGGAGGCTGAGTTGGGAGGAATGCTTGAGTCCTGGGGTTCAAGACCAGCCTGGGCAACATAGTGAGACCTCATATCTAAACAAACAAAGAAAATTACTGTACTCAAATAAGTATAACTTTTTATAAGCCAGTAAGACACATTTTATAAGTTAGTAAGACATATAAAAAAGTAAGAAATTTTTGTCATTATAGTTTTTATCATAAAAATTAAAAGAATTTCAGCTATTTTATTTGGCACAGATATTTCACAGAGAAACACATGTTAGTTTGTCCAGATAAAAATAAAAGATATGGATTACCAAAAACAGTTACACAATTTTACTTTTTAAAAAAAATGCATTTCTTGTTAGCCAAATAAATTACTTACCTGAAGATCATTTTGAGGATTCCAATCGGAATCAAAAATTATACATGTATCAGCTGCAGTTAAGTTGATGCCCAACCCACCAGCTCGGGTACACAGGAGAAAAACAAATCTATCTGAATCAGGTTTACTAAATCTATCTATAGCAGCCTGTCGAAGATTTCCTCTGACTCTGCCATCAATTCGCTCATACAAATATCTATGGAATGAAATGGAATAAATTTACATAAATAAATATAATAAAATCAAAGACATATTCTATCAAATATAAAGTCAGTTTTCCTAAAGCATTATGTTTTCTCTAAAATTATGAAGCAATATCATCTCAACTAGTTTCTGTGGCTTTATACTTTTTGATGTTGGTGCTAAGGAGAAAACAAAAACTAATATAAAGATACAAAACCTCTGAATTCCTGGATGTATATGTAAAAGAACACTACCACAACGAATTTATTTGAGAAGTTGGAATAAAAAAACAGTCTATAAAAACTACTTTGCTGATCTCATCATAATAAATTTTTTTTCAAGAAGTAAAGACTTTCACAAAACTTTATACAAGAAGGCTACACAAATGCTTCTTTGTCCTTAATCCATGTCGCTCTCGACTGACATACTTGCTTCTACACTGCAATCTATTAAGAACACACTGGAATGCTGTTGAATTCTTTGTAGTCATTACTGCAAAGTGATTATCTTATTTTATCCTTCCCCATTTAACATATACGAAACTAAAAAACTGCAAGACATCAAATAAAAATAAAATACATAAAAATGTAGGTGCTAGGACTCTAAGTGGTATACATATGACATCTGCCACACTTCTACATATGATTTACTAGAGTTGTAGCAGTTGCTCCACGGTTATCTCTTGTAACTGCAAAATGGAGGTAAGACTTCTAATAATGTTTCTTATGACAATAAAAAAACTCTGAATTTTCCATGAAATTACAATAGAAATTTATAAGTACAGTTTTATCTGTAAAAAGTTCTTCACATAAGGAGATCTAAAAAATATAAAAATGGCTATTTTTGAGAACACTGCAATTTAATGTTTGTATCACTTACATGACATAAAATTGAGAATAATATATTTTTTTAATGAAGCAAAAGAGTAGGACACTGACAATAACAATGCAACTAGAAATAAAAATGAAAATAAAAACGAACTACATAATCTCTAATAATATAAATCAATATAGACCTTTACTTATCTATATGGGTTAAAATCTATTGAATTAAAATCTGCAAGCCAGGTGTGGTGGCTCATGCCTGTAATCCCAGCACTTTGGGAGGCTGAGGTAGAATTGCTTCAATTCAGGAGTTTGAGACCAGCTTGGGCAACATAGTGAGACCCTGTCTCTACTAAAAATAAACAAATTAGCTGGGTGTGGTAGTGTATGCTTGTAGTCCCAGCTTCCTGGGAGGCTGAGGTGGGAGGATTGCTTGAGCTCAGGAGTTTGAGGCTGCAATGAGCTATGATCACACCACTGCATACTACTCTGGGCAATAGAGTGAGACACTTTCTAAAAAAAAAAAAAAAATCTACAACTGAAATAGCCTAAATACTGATTAGACAATATTTAACACTATCTTACCATGATTTACCAATAAACAAAACAAAACAAAAAACCCACAATGAAACAAATAGGAAAATATTAACGCATGAACAAATTTTATATAGTATATAAGAATAAAAGTACCACAACTTAAGGTTCTAATTATAACAATGAAATAGATCTAAAGGTTCTTGAATCACTTTTTTTCAATTTTGAAGATGACTATTGTAAATGTAAGTCTATTTAAAGTTTCATTACTACAAGGTTTATAAATCAAGTAAAATGTACATTATTAAACCCATTCCTGTCACATAGTATTTGTTTATTTGCAAACTTTTTCTAAATTGGATTTCTCAGGCACATCTAATATTCCAACATTTGCAGGTTAGGAAAACATAACACATAATCAATCCTAAACAATCTTCACTTATAAATGTGAATGCATTATTCTAATCTAGGTAAAGAGAAAGATATGAGTATAGTTCATTCATAGTACAGTGCTGCACAAATCTTAATAGCATATACTTAGCATAATTCATAGTATAATTCAGTGGATTACAGTATGCTTTACCTTTTATGTATGAGATAGTCTTCCAGAATGTCAAGGCAGCGAACCATCTGAGAGAAGATGAGCACTTTATGACCTCCAGCTTTCATTTTGGGAAGCAATTTATCAATAAGGACCAATTTACCAGCAGACTGGATCATTGCTTGAAGATGAAAATCAGAAGCAGCTGGATTATATGTATCTCTAAATTCTCCAAGTATTTTCTCCTCAGCACCTGTCAAAGAAATAGGCGATGAAGAAGCAAAGCGAAAATGCAGGAAATTCCCAACTGCTTTCTTTTTAATCAAAATTAGTGCTCCTGTGTGCTTCTGCAACATAATTTTCTAATGGCATGTACATTGCTTTTATTAGAACTATTCATGCTTGTTGCTGAACCTCTACCAATACCAGACTGTAATTTCACTGAGGACATGGACAATGTCTTAAACATCTTTTTATTTCCTCGGATACCTGGCATAATGCCTTGTATAAATTTATGTTTGCTAAATGTTTAATGAATGCTATTAGGGAAAAAATAAAACTGTTGAGCAAACACATGTATTTTTACAAAAACATCTAATATTTAAGCACCGATCATATATTTGGTGTTTAAATATTAGATGTTTGTTTAACTCAGTTGAGTAAACACATATATTTTTAAACAAACATCTAATATTTAAACACCAATCATAACAGCTGTCATCACTGAAGGTTGATCATAATTGATTTGGATGTGTCTATGGGGGTCTTGTTAACCACCAAAACAAGGAAACAAGAAAAAAATCAAGGCTAGGTACAGTGGCTCACATCTGTAATTTCAACACTCTCGGAGGCTAAGGCAGAAGGATTTCTTGAGGCCAGGAGTTTGAGAACAGCCTGGGCAATATAGCAAGACCCCATCTCTACCAAAAAACAAACAAACAAAAAAACAAAGAAATTAGCTGGGTATGGTGGTGCACATGCCTAGTTCTAGTTACTAAGGAGGCTGAGGTGGAAGGATCAGTTTCCAGCTCGAGGCTACTGTGAGCTATGAACACACCACTGGACTCCAGCCTGGATAATAGAGCGACACTGTCTCAAATAATAATAATAATAATAAAGAAGAGAATAAACTAAAATGAAAGTCATGTTACAGGTCCTTGATGCATACTTCCTTTAGATAATCCATATCAGAATTAAAGAGGCTCTCTGTATTCCTTTCCTCAACCTGTCTAGCCATAAGAGAGTACTATAAAACTGCAAGAGAGACTTCAGTTGTCTTGAATAAAGTAGAGAGGTACATATTCCCAGGCATAAGTGAAAAACCCAAACATACACTAGGAGAGAGCCTGATAAGATCTTAAAAAGTAACATTATTACAGCACAAAATTCAAACACTAACTGATCTATCTAGACTAGAAGGAAGCCAGGAAAAAACTGTAAATGCAGAAGCCCCAAAAATCGGCTTTGCTGTCTTTGTCCATGAATAGGATTAAACAAGAGGACAAATTATAGTCCAAATTATACTGAACAAACTCCTGCTGTTGTAACCCTGTGTGCTAACATCAGTCACTGTAACAAAGTAGTTCACATCACCTCTGATTCTGTAACACTTGTAATTCCTCAGAATATCACTGTAGAGAGTCATAACAGCTACTACAGCTGTAATGTTTTCTGTTTATTTATTCATTAATATTTACTGCAAGAAAAAAGTATTTGTTACAATTTTTAGCTACCTTTGATAAGATATGGATGATTACAGCATTTCCTGAGCTCCATCATGGTATTGACCAAGTTAGGTACATTAGTTTGTCCTGCTCCTTTGGATAAAAAAGAAAAGTTCTTTTCCAAGATAGCCCGGTAATATTTCTTTTGAATGTTAGTAAGTTCTACTTCAATGATGGTTTCTTCTTTAGGTGCCAACTTCTTTTCCACATCTTCTTTTAATCGTCTCAACATCATTGGTTTCAGGATAGCCTGAAGTTTCTGTACCTGAATTAAAAATGATAAAAAGATATATAACATAAGTGAGCATTTAATTACACATACAAAATAATTACGATGATTAGAAATGTGATGAATATATTTACAAAGAGCAATAGGATACCTGTTCCTCTGTTTTCAGATCCCCAAATTCTTGCATAAATGTTGACTCAGAAGGAAACCTTAAAGGTTCAAGAAAGTGAAGAAGACTAAACAGTTCTTCGACTGTATTTTGGAGAGGTGTGCCAGTCAAAAGCACCTTGTGTTCCTACATAAAGTGAGAACAATTCACATCAAACATCATAGTACTAAAATTATACAAAAGCTGACTTAGGTTTATCAAATGTTCAATATGCAAATATTTTTCTGACCATATATATACATATATATGTCTCTCTCTATGTATATATAGTTATATTGTATATCTATATATATTTATATATTTCTATCTATATATACATATATATGTGTGTGTGTGTATATATATATATATATATATACACACACACACATATTTTATATATATATATATATATTTTTTTTAGAGACAAGGTCTCGCTGTGACACCCAGGCTGGAGTGTAGTGGTGCCATCATAGTTCAGCATTACACATACAACATAATTACAATGATTAGAAAAAATTACAGTAATGCCACTGTAACCTCGAACTCCTGGGCTTAAGAAATCCTCCTCCCTCAGGTTCCTGAGTAGCTAGCATGCAGGAATGCACAACACCTGGCTAATTAAAAAAAATTTTTTTTGTAGAGATGAAGTCTTACTATATTACCCAGCTGGTCTCGAGCTCCAGGCCTCAAGCAATCCCAAAGTGCTGGGATTACAGGTGTGAGCCACCATACTCAAGCTCGTAATTTTCAAGAGTTAAAATACATCTCTACCCACAAATCTTCAGGAATATACTTTCCCAATCACTTTTTAAAAACTCTCTATCATTCCTGAGATACCTCACTTTGTATGCTATTCATGCCTTTAAAAATTCTAAATAATTTTAGAAGGAAAGAAATAAACATTCTAAAAAAAAAAGAGGTCATTTTTTTCTTTTGTACTCAACCATTCTTAGGATGGTAATCTGCATATCAAAGAGTACTTAATATTTATAATTTGGATGATCATCATTTAACTCTTCAAACATGAATGAATTATCAAATCACTGAGGTTACAACCCAAGAATGTAAAGGACTAATATGCTTTGAAACTAGAATTCCTTAAAAATTAAACATAATAGTAAAAGAAGAAAATAAACAATATTTTTAATGGTAGTACAAATTATTTAAAAATTTATTTGACAAAACCTCTAAATTCCCAAATTAAATATTTGTATATGCATCTGTGAATCCATATATTATGTATATGGTAGCAAATGGCCTGGAAAGATAAACAGGAAACCATACTGGAATAAGGTATTGAACTGGGTGTGGCATAGATGGAGAGAGAGTAAAAAGGAACACTTTAAGTTTTTACAGAATGTAGTTCTTTATATTTGAACTGTTCGTTCAAGTGCTCATGTAGTAATTATGTGATCTTAATTAAAAATCAAAATGTTTAAAAAACACCTTCATTTGTAAGAAGAAAACACAATAACAAAAAGATGACTATAAGAAATCCCATTATTAATTATAATGAATATATGTTAAACATGTAAAATTGTTTAGGACTTTTTATCATAAATAATCTGAATAAAATTACTTTGGTAAAGGTGCTTTTAATTAAGGAATTCATGGCTTAAAACTTATGGTCTTATTTTCTTTTGAATAGGACATACTCTGTTGATGTTTCTTATTTTAAAAATTAATTACTAACACTTTTTGGAGGAAAAAGCTAAAAAATTTGAAGCTGTAGAAAGTAGAATTTTTTTTCTTACGAATTAAAGCAAAAAAAAAAAAATCTCAATTATCACAGATAGAATTCAGATGTACCAATACTCCAAAATTAAAAACCAAAATTTTTAGCATTAACTCTAAGGCCTTTTACTATATAGCTAATAAACTGAATTGTCATAATGATGATATTAAGTTACTTACCAGATTCATGAGTTTGAGGCCTTCTAAGAGTTTACAATTTTTATTTTTTAACCTATGCGCTTCATCAATAATTACACATCGCCATTCAATTGCATTAAGCTCTCCACAGCCTCCAAGAATCATTTCAAAAGTGGTGATGATGGCTTGGAATCTATAAGCTCCTCGAATGATACGCCCCTAGAAATGATCAAATGTAATTTGCTCATTATTTTAATTGCATATTTTTTATTCCTGTCAAATGGCATCTGATAACATCTGTCATAAAACATTTCCAATGAAATTTTTACATAAGCAGATACTCCCTTGCAATAAAAAGTTTTAGCATTAAAACGGTATTATATGTGCTCAATGTTGTTAAAAATTATGCCAACGTAATTATATTATTTATAATTGTATCCAAATAAACATTCCTTGGTAAAATATTTCATAATAATTTTTAATAATTATAATAATTTTGGGCAAGAAATAATCATTATAAAATCTGGCCAATGAGATTTAAGTATTAGTTCTTATTACTTACACCACTGAGTTCACAAATATAATAGCAAAAAATTGTGAATAATTAGCTATCCAAATAATTTATTCAGACGATACCGAATACTGATGTGCCAGAACCTGTTCTAGTTGCTGGAGATATAGCAGTAAACAAAACAGATAAAAATAATTATCCAATTAAAACTTATAATGAATCTAATGCAGGACATAGTTATTAAGAAAATAATTTTTACAAAAGTAAATCAGAAAGAGATAAGGGCTGTGGAATAAAATAAAACAAGAATGTGGGATGATAAGTTTAAGGCTGAAGGTGAGTTGGGGAGGGATAACATGGGGAGAAATGCCAGATACAGGTCCGATGGGGAGGAAGGCAGCAAACCACATTGCCATGTATGTACCTAGGCAACAATCTTGCATGTTCTTCACATGTACCCCAAAACATAAAACACAATAAAATATATATTTAAAAAAAAAAGTTGAAGGTGAACACTGCAGGTTTATATAGAGTGGTTGGGAAACCATTAGTGTGATATGACATTTGAGAAAAAATGTAAAGATGAGGGAGGAAGTCATGCTGATATCTACAGATCTGTAAAAGAAAGCATTCTTGGTAAAAGAAGGAGCAAGTAGGAAAGCCCTAAGGTAGAAGTGTCTTTGGCAGCATTCAGAAAATAGCAAGCAAGCCAGAGTGTTTGAAATCCAGTGAGTTGAGGAGGGGATGAGGCAGACTGCAGGACAAATTGTGATACAAGCTTTGGCTCTGACCAAGACACTATTGAAGCGGTTTGTAAGAAGTGTCCTGATTTGACATAAATATTTCTAAAAGTCCTTTTGGCAGTTGTGGTGAAATTTGTCTGAAGAGGCCAAAGACAGGATCATGGAGACCAGTTTAAAAGCTGCCATCCAGGAGAATTGCCTAAACCCGTGAGGCAGAGGTTGCAATGAGCTGAGATCGTGCCACTGCACTCCAGCCTGGGCAATGGAGCGAGACTTCTTCTCTAAATACATACATGCATATGTACATATACAAAAAGCTGCCATACTAATGCAAGCAAGAAATCTTCATTGGAGGTCATGAGAAGTGTGGTCAGTTCTAGATACATTTTGAAAGTAGAGCCAGCCAGGTGTGGTGGCTCATGCCTGTAATCTCACCATTTTGGGAGGCTGAGGTGAGCGGATCACGAGGTCAGGAGTTCGAGACCAGCAGGGTAAAACCCCATCTAACAAGGTCAGGAGTTCGAGACCAACATGGTGAAACCCCATCTCTACTAAAAATACAAAAATTAGCTGGGCATGGTGGTGGGTACCTGCAATCCCAGCTACTCGGGAAGCTAAGGCAGGAGAATTGTCTGAACCTGGGAGGCAGAGGTTGCAGTGAGCTGAGATCACGCCACTGCACTCCAGCCTGGGCAACAAAGCAAGACCCCATCTCAAAAAAAAAAAAAAAAAGGAAAACAGAGTCAACAAGATTTCCCAATAGATAGCACAGAGTGAGACAGGGCAGGGCCTCAAAGTTACCTCTAAAAATTTTGGCTGAAACAACTGGAAGTTCATATTGCTATTTACTAAAAAGAAGTAGTTTCGAATTTTGATTTTGTATGTTGGTTTCGAGACATCTATTAGATATAGCCATGTGGAGTTAAGTAGGCATTTGGATATGACTCTGAAATTTATGAAAGAGTTTAGAGTTGGTGGTAAAGAGTTATGAATTTCAGCAGTACAGATGGTACTGAAAGTTACGTGTATGTATAAAATCTGTGAGATAATGAGTATATTTGCAGACTAAGCCTTGAGTTATCCCAAAGTTTAGATATAGGGAAGATAAGAAGGAATCAATAAAGGGTGCTTGAGAAAGAATAAGTGGTGATGTAGGACAGGATGATGTCCTGGAATCTAAGTGAGGAGAGTGTTTAAACAGGGTTCAAAACATAAGCTATTGGGTATTAAGCGAAAAGAAGGGATAAAAACAATTGGGTTTTCTGACTTAGATTTTAATTCATACTAACCTAATTAATTTTAGATTAGTTAATATTAATTATGTATACTGTCCATTAAGTTGAATAATAGCTCCAGTAGAATATTATTAAAATAGGTATAAATTATAAATCTATGGCATTTATACAGCTCTAAAAACCTGGGATATAATATATTCAGTTAAATTGATATCACAGTGTTTAATAACAGGGGCTCTTGAATCTGACTGAGTTGAGTTTATCAATCCCGGTTTTGCATTGTGATTTTGGGCAATTCATGCAACTGCTTTAGCCTCAGTTTTCTCATGCGTAAAATGGAGACAATACTATTTTACAACGTTGGTATGACAAAGATTAAGTGAAATAATACATGTAAACTGTTTAGCATAATGCCTGGCACATGGTAAATAATAAATGTTTGTGGTTATTAGTTTATTATTTCTGCTACTTTTCCAAGGGCAATTTAGAGAAATTTTAGCATAATTTTAGTACTGTTATTTCAAGCTATTTGATAACATTAAAAAAAACAGAAGTTAAATATTCACTTAATTTATATAAAAAGATATTTAGAAGAGTTAACTCTAAAAGGTATTCCTATATTTGAAGTACAGATCTATTTATCTCATTACAGGAGACATCTTTATCTTTTGAAATATAAAACCTCTTTAGATAATATATCTCTAGAATTTGCAACATTTATCATAAAAATACAATATTTAACATATATAATTCAGTTTATCACACATCAAGAATCTTCCAGGTTTTTGGTTATCACATTTATGCCAAACTCATGTGACACAAATATTAAAATTGTAACTTTGTTAAAAGTCTTTTTAAGTCTCAAGATATTAGTTGTGCTTTCTGTAAAAAATGAGAATCTCAATTTTTATGACAACATACAGCTCTAAAATTCTACAAATGTATGATTAAGAATAATGAAACACTAGGTCAGGTGTGGTAGCTCTTGCCTATAATCTCAGCACTTTGGGAGGCTGAGGTGGGAGGATTACTTGAGTTCGAGACCAGCCTGGGCAACAAAGTGAGACCCCATTTTATAAAAAATAAAATAATTAGCCAGGTGTGGAGATGCACTCCTGCCGTCTCAGCTACTTGGGAGGATCACTTAAGCCCAAGAATTTGAAAATGGATAAATTAACTGATTTTGTTCCTGTAACCTCATTTTGCTTCCTACTTCCAATGTTGAAACAATTACATTTACATGAAATTAAGCATCTATATAATTCTTGAATTATTCTTCAGTTGAAAATGATCACCTTTGCACTTTTGGAATCCATGATATCTTAATTAGATTATAGTTTGATTCTTTTCTGTTTTATTATTATTATTATTATTATTTTTAGGGACAGGGTCTTGCTGTCACCTAGGCTTCAGTGCAGTGATGTGATCACAGCTAACTGCAGCCTCAAACTCTTGGGCTCAAACAGGTAGACAATCAGTTATCATTGGGAGGCAAAAGTAGAAGGCTATGCACATTACCTTACTTGAACTTCTATCATATCACATAACTTGGCCATGTGTTATAATGATCCTTTTAGAACAACTGAACAAGTGAAAGAAAAATAAAACACTAAGGTGCTTTTAAGGTAGAGTGCCAGGCAATAAACATTTTCTATTTAAAAAGTACACTTTTTTGTGAATTGTGTTAGTATTTATTATTTCTTAATAAAGATTTTAATGAAATGATTCATATGAACATTCAAGACCATGACTTGGCATTTCGGGTTTTCTTTTTTTAAAAATATTTTAATTTTTTTTTTTTTTAAGACGGAGTCTTGCTCTGTTACCAGGCTGGAGTGCAGTGGCATGATCTTGACTCACTGCACCCTCTGCCCCCCAGGTTCAAGTGATTCTCCTGCCTCAGCCTCCCACATAGCTGGAACTACAGGCACGTGCCACCATGCCAGCTATTTTTTTTGTGTATTTTTAGTAAAGATTGGGTTTCACTATGTTGGTCAGGCTGGTCTCAAACTCCTGACCTAGTGATCCACCTGCCTTGGTCTCCCAAAGTGCTGGGATTACAGGCGTGAGCCACCGTGCCCAGCCAAAAAATATTTTAATTTTTTGGTAGAGACTGGGTCTTACCCAGGCTGGTCTCGAACTCCTGGCCTCAAGCAATCCTCCCATCTTGGCCTCCCAAAGTGTAAGATTACAAGTGTAAGCCACCATGCCTGGCCTGTTTTCTAGTCTTAACGTTCTGCTAGAATATCTTTAAGTTGTCATCTCTTTATTTTATGATCTGTGTATTTAGGAGGGATAGGAAATCCCTTCTTAAAGAGTAAGTGGCCAAAGTAAGATAGAAAATGCTCCTCTTATAAATACAGGGAGAGAGGAACATCATCAAACCACTAGAGTACTGACATAATCAATCCAAAGGAGAAAAAGATGGAGGTAATAACTTTTGGTAAGCAAAACAAACCACATTTTAAAAAATGTCTAAAATGAAAATCCACTGAACATGAAAGAGAACCTATGATCTCACCAACAGGCATTTAAGCCTGCGGTGTTAGTGAAGATTTAAATTTTTAAAATGATGGGAAAAAAGCTGGACAATGATCAGAGACAGTTATTACTCTAAAAAGAAATCTAATATATATTTAAAAACAATTAGTAAAATTATTATTCTAGTTGAAGAACTAAGGATTACAATGAGATTTGTACATTGTTTAAATCTGCGTATTTCATTATAGTGAACTAGAGCATTAAACTGACTTTTCTCATTGTTCTCTTCAGCTACTCAAATTTACTGTAAAATAAAAATGATGAATAAAAGAGCTTAAACTAAGATCTAGGTAGGCAATTAAAATGTATCCTAAATTCAAAAAATAATTGGTATGTAATGATTACCTTGTTTAGCCCTGACCTTTCGAAAAACAAACAAAATCATCAATAACACACCTGTGAATCCCTGAAGTACATCTCGTATTGCTGTATCATCTGTCTGCTAATCAGGCTCCCATGATAAACCACAACGTTAATATCAGTCCATGTACGAAATTCTCTCTCCCAGTTTGCAATAGTAGAAAGTGGAGCAATAATCAGGAAAGGTCCTCTTATACCAGTCAGAAGGATTTCGTAGAGGAATGTAATTGACTGAATAGTTTTGCCAAGACCCATTTCATCTGCTAAAATGCAGTTTCGTCTGAAATAAACAAATATATTATCCATGCATGCACTGTTTTTTTTCTCTATACCATGTTTTTAAAGATAAATATAAAAAAATAATCAAAGATAAAATAAAATAGTTGCATTGATAAAAATGTAAAAGTTGCTAAAGTGCAGAGTAGGTTTAAGATTACAATGTTATTATAAACCTGTAACTAAAGATTTCTGTGGCTCCAAAATAAGGATACTGCCCATTAGATGTTTAATTTTTTTTAAAGAGTGGAGAGGGAAGAGCAAGGCCAACTAAATATATTATTTGTTCAGAAATCACTTATTAAACACCTTCTATATTTTAGGACAGTACGAAAAGATGGGATACAAAAGAAATAGAACATGTTCTCTGCCTTCCAGGGGTGTGTATCTATTACAGAAGCTGACATGCAAATTAATAAGTAAATAGTAATGCAATGTGCTATCACAGAAGCACAGATAAAGCACCTTCAACTGTGGCTGTGCATCAGAAAAGCTTACAAAGCTTGAAAAAAAAAAAAAAAGGATGCTCAGGCTACTCCCCTATACATTCTGATTCAATGTGTATGGAATAGGATAAAATCAGCTATAATTTCAAAAATAAGCCCCACAGATGATTATGATATGTGGTCAGTTAAGAATCATCAGTATGGTTTATTATGGAGGCTCAAAAGAGTAAGCCTCAACTCTGAGAAGAAATGTGAGAAGACCTCCTTCAGAAGGAGGTCAGTAATGAGTAGTAGTTTGCCAGAGAGCACAGTGAATGAGCAGAAGTGTAAAGAACATGATGAACTGAGGCACCAAAAGTTGTTTACTATGGTTTGGAGGAAAAGGTAAAAGGAGTAGAGATTACTGAGGTAAGTAGGGTCATAAATAGAAGACATCTCTCATTCTATTACGCAATGGGAATGACTGAAACTCTTCAAACAAATCCAATGAGATTAGGTTTGTATTTTAAAGTTTACTCTGGTTCTATTGTGGATATTAGAGGTTGAGGTGACTAGAAGTTGAGAGAGTAACTGGGAAAGTACCATTAAGTGCAGGGAAGAAAGTGTGGGCACCTGGTCTAAGAGAGGAGAAACTGAGAGAACTTTCCAGAATGAATTATGGGTTAGAATGAACTGGACCTAGTTACCAAAGTATGGGGTATAAGGTGAAGCCAGATTTCAGTTTGGGTGACTAAATGAATTATGCTATTATAAATCAAGATGGAAAATACAGAGGAAAAACAATTTTGATGGGGAAGAAATAGGAAATAGTAAGATTAATTTTTAATCTGTTGTGTTTAAAGAATCATTGAGATAGACACTCAGGTAGCAAGAGGCAAATGGAAATAAAGGCCCAGAGTTCAAGACCTTAGAGATAAAAGTATGGGGCCATTAGAATATTAATGGTACATGAAGGCACGGGGAGTATAGAATATGCCTTAGGGAGAACAAACACGTAATACAAAAAAAAAGAAGACAGAACCCAGAGCAGGCAAACAGAACACCTACAGGGCAAGCAAAGGAAGAACAACCAGGAGACTATTGAAAGGAATAGTCACAGGTACTGCAGAGCTAGGAGAGAGTCACACTGTGGAAGCTGTTGGGGTTCAGAGTCAGGGGGATGTTTGAAGAAGGGAGTAGTAACTACTAACCAATGCAGCAGAGACCAAATTGGAGCTGAAAAATATCCCATGGATTTGGAAAGTTAAAAGTTTCAGAGAATTCTGGGGAGTCAGCGTGGGAGCACTGCTGGTGAGAGGGAGGGGGGAAGGAGGGAGAGAGAGAGTAATAGAGGGAGAAAGAGAAAAGCAGAGCCAAGAGGTTTATTTTAAACCCAAATTTGTTTATAGACTGACAGTCTTTATATTTATAGACAGTCTTCAGGGGTGGCCTGGAGATATAAAAGAGAAGTATAAGTGACTGAAGTAAAAGTAAGGCTCTAAGGCTCTAAGGAGACTAGATGAGATGGCATGTCTGATACATGAGGACAGTGGTGAGAATAACTATGGATGAAGATATTAATACATCTGTAGGCTTGGATATCAGGGCAAGCAAAAACTTGAATGAATTTACCTACCGTCCCGGGTTTCACTATGAAGCAGTCATACACAGAGAGTAAAGGGGGCAGAATTGTGATAAAGAGCTCCAAGAAAGTGGTGAAAGTTTAAAACAGGCAATTTAGGAGATGGGAAAGAGTATTGATGAGGGAAGACAAGTTAAAAAAATGTTTTGTTAACTATTTTTCCTACATGGTTCTCTTGGAAAAAATGATGATTAATATTTAGAAAATATAAATTAAGGAAAAGAGCACTGTGGGGATAACAGGCCTCTTTCCATCGACTGAGTCCATGACTCACCAGCACTAAGCATAACAACTCAGAAGAATCACGTGAAAAGTAAAAATGATTAAAAATGATTCTGAATAAAAGCATCATCAAATTTTGCTTTTCTTCCTAATAGTACTGCCTTTATTTGCTCTTTTGCATATGCAACTATTATGCTTTCTCAATCGCAGTACCATTTTTTACTTCTTTTGCAACTATCTTTTCATCTCAATAAAAAATGTAAAATGTTCTATAAGGCACTTTGAAAACCTTAGAAAGCAAGTAATTAATAAAAATGGGGTAATTACTAGGTTCCCATATTTTATACTCCGTTAATTATCAATTGCTGACAACCTACTTCTTTGATGCTTATCAATTGCTGACAACTTACTTCTTTGATGATTTACATTAAATGATAGAGCTTTAATTCCTATGAGTATACCTTGCTTGTAACACACTAACTCGAACTGACTGTTGGTAGACAGTAGTACGAGCTGATAAGGTGAAAAGCATTATATAACACAAAAGGTGTCTTAGGACTCTTGGAAAGGTATTTCAAATTTAATTATTAATCAACATACCAACTTTTTTCTATTATGATTGATATACATTTAAAGAAAGCAATTGTAGTTGAATCCTAAATTGTAATTTACATATTTTCCTGAGGTAACCTCACTTTAAATAATGAAGACTTCATAACAATAATAATATAGCAACATCAGTATCTATTTTACTTGACACATTTTGGCACACATTAAAAAAAATAATTTTTTTTTGTTATGATATACTACATACCTATTGTACCAATTGAACAAGAGCCAGTTGAGTCCTTCCAGTTGATATTCCCTGAGTTGATTGCCATTTTTATAGTCCCGGGATTGATCTATTTTCTTCCAAATATTAGAAGGAGGACGGTCCTTTGTGGAAAAACAAAGAATGAATGGTGTTTAAATCTTCCATATATCATATTCATGGCAAAAAGCATTGCTTTAAAAATAACCCTAAGAGGCATAACAGTATACAGTGTTATGATTAACTTCTACCTGACATTTAAAGATCAAATTAATTCTATACAACTCTTCCAGAAAATTGAAGAAGGTATATTTCCGAACTCATTCTATGAAGCCCTGATACAAAGACATTACAAGAAAACTATAGACCAATGTCCCTAATGAACAAAGATGCAAATATTCTTAACAAAATTTTACCGAATGGAATTTAACAATATATTAAGAAGGGCAATACATCATGACCAAGTAGTTTTTTTTTTTTTAACCAGGAATGGAAGATGGGTTTAAAGTAGAACATTAATCAGTGTTGATCAACAGATTAAAAAATGAAAATTGACCAGGTGTGGTGGCTCATTCCACACTTTCGGAGGCCAAGGTGGGAGGATCACTTGAGACTAGGAGTTCAAGACCAGCCTGGGCAACACAAAGAGACACAGTCTCTATTTAAAAAACATAAAAAATTAAAACCAAAAATAATATGATAATCTCAGCAGATGCAGAAAAAGTATTTGAGAAATTCAACATCCATTCCTAACTAAAACTCATCAAATTTTGAATAGAAAGGAACTTCCTTAACCCATTATGGTGCAACTTAAAAAAAGCCAAAACTAACATTACACTTAAAGGTGAAAGACTGACTGCTTTCCCCCTAAGATCAGGAATAAGGCAAGCAAGTTACAGTTGTCCTCTGTGACAACTTCTATTCAACACTGTACTGCAGGCACTAGCAAGTGTATCAAACAAGGAAAGGATAAAAGTCATCAAGACTGAAAACGAATAACAAACTGTATTTATATTATAGAAGACATGATTTGTCTATGTAGAAAATCCTGTGGAATCTACCAAAAAACTAAAACTAAGCAGTAATTTTAGTGAGGTTGCATAATACAAGATCAATGTGCAAAAGTCAATTGTATTCTACATTGTGGCAACAATCATGAATATATTTTAAAAAAACAATAACCGTTTTATAATGGCATCCAAAATAAACTGTTGGTATTCATGGTACAAAACATTTTCAAAAGAAATCTAGAAGCATAGAAGTGAAACATTATACGTAAAAAATTTTTATTCACTTATATATATACAAATATATAAGACATAAATTTTCTGAAGATTCCTAAATGGGAATTCAAATAACATTATCCTGGCCTCCAATTAGTAGGGTCTCAGTAGGAAAAATAAGTTTCTGAGAGACAAGCAAAAGATTTCCTATTGTCTTTTGCTTTAAAATTATGTTACTAATGAACAAAATTACAGTTCTAAGAATTATAAGGATAATCAGGTGTGATATTGTGAAATACATATATGGTCTTCATTCCCATTTCATGGCATACAACTCCTGATACCCTTGGGTTTTCCAAAGTGCTGCTTTTTTGTGTGCCAATACTGCTGACTTATAGATTCAGGGAGAGCTGGTCACCAGAAGGACAAAGGCATGATTAGAGGGGAGAGTGGCAGGAAGGGGAAGGGCAGAAAGGAAGAAGGAGAGAAGGGAAGGGGAGGAGAGGAGGAGGGGAGAATGGGAAGAAGGGAGAGGAGGAGGGGAGAATGGGAAGAAGGAAGGGGAGAAGGTCAAGTTGATCGCCAATGGCCACTGGATGATTGAATCAATCATGCCTACATAATGAACCCTCCATAAAAACCCAAGAGGACAGGGTTTAGTAAACTTCCAGGAAGGTGAACAAGAACTCATCCACATGCCAGGAGAGTGGCAAACCCCAACTCTACGGGGACAGAAGCTTCTGCACTCAGACCTTGCCCTACGTCTCTCTTCCTCTTGCTGCTTGTTTGCATCCTTTAAAATATCCTTAGGAATAAACTGGTAAACATAAATGTCCCCCTGAGTTCTGTGAGCTGCTCTAGCAAATTAATCAAACCCAAAGTGGTGGGTAAATAGGAACCCTAACTTGAAGCCAGTCAGAAGTTCTGCAGGCCCCTGGACTTGTGACTGGGAGAAATGAGGGGGCAGTCTTGTGCGACTGAACTCTCAAGATGTGGGATTTGATGCTATCTGGGTAGATGATGAATTAGAGCTGGGTAGAACTGAGTTAGAGGACAGCCAGCTGGTGTCCACTGCAGAAGTGACTCCTTGCTGGTCAGAAGAATTCCCCACATATTTTGGGGTCACAGGAGTATTTTGTGTTGATTGTTCTGTTACCCTGAGAGCAGAGGAAAAACAGTTCAAGGGAGTTTTTTTTTAAACATCAGGTAAGTGCATGGTAATTGCAAATAAAAAATAAACAGGCTATCAGTATGCTGAGAACAAGACTGGTTATTGAAGCTCTGCTGCTACTTTATACAGACAAGTGTTTGCTAAAGAAAACATTTTTTAAAGTGGCAGCCAATTAACATTAAAATAATTAATGTATATTTTAATTGCTGCTTAAAATAATTTCTGCATTTGATCATATTCTCTATAGCTTCTTTTCAGCAATCCAATCACTATTAATGTTTCATTAGTTTGGGTCAGGGAAAAATTTCATTTACAGAATCTCAAAATACTTTACATGACTTATATGCTATTTTATTTAACAGCAAAATACTGGTCAAAACAAACAAAAAAACCCCAAAAACCACCTCCTACATTATTCAACCATGATAGACTAGCCTTGTTGTCATCAATTTTACATTAATTAAGGGGATTAATTCTATTGGCTGAGCCTCCTTTACCAAAGACTATACCATATACCTAAGGCATCTCTAATTTTTGAGAAGTTCCAAAAGAGATTTTATGCACCTTTGACTGAGAATCACTGATCTAAAGACATAGCTTATTCAGTAAATCTTAATGTTACCACTAAGGCATAGTCCCCATCCCAAAAGAAAATCTTTCTCTTTCACAACATTCTTTGATTCACTCCTCTCTTAACTGACACTTCTGTTTCCTGGTTCAAGGAATAGCATTTAGAAGATAAAAGGAAGTAAACTGATATGCTTTTGTTAACACCCTATAGGCATTACTGGAAAATAAAGTAAGAAGACAGAAAATAATATTAGGAAGACCAGCAAATAGTTATTATAAAACAATATGATCTCTTCTATGGAATATTTAATTCATTTCCTTCTCTTACTTCACATCTCCATGTTTATCAGGGCAGCCTTCCTCACTCTGGTGCTAATGAAAAAGGAATCTGCTCCTGTCTTTTCACATATAAACTCCCTCTTTAGCTTTGGCTCCCAAAACTAGACTCACATAGTAACAAGCCTGTTTGAAAGAAATGAAAGTAAAACATTATATAATTATTAGCGATATCATAACTTACATAAACAAGTGCTAAGATTTTATAAAGCTGTCTAAAACAGGTTCTTACCAAATGTCTTGTATCAGGCCTTGAAGCTTGCAGTTGTTCAAACTCTTCTATTTTTGCAAGATCTACATCTTCTTTTAGTTCCCAAGTACTATCTTCATATGGTAATGAGCACCATTTTACTAAGTAGTAAATAACAGGCTGTAAAAAAATGGTTTTCATTTTACCATTTTGAAAAAGAGACTAATAAGAAGTAGTTTAAACAGAGAACAAAGTACTAGGTTTCAATACTTGGAAAGTTTTAGATTTTTCTTACTTAAAAAATATTTTTACCAAATATTTACCTCACCAGTATCCTTATCTTCACAAAAAGAGACTTCTAATACTCTGTCTACTTCAACGTAGTCTGGGTTAAATGGTTCTTCTTCCATCTAAAATTAAAAAGTAACTTAATTGATATCTGACAAAGAAGTGGAATGATAAAAGTAAGGACAAATTTACTAGCATTTCACTATAGAACTCGTTAAGTTTGATTTCAATTAAATTTCCAATAAATGGAATTCTTCCATTTTCATTTCCAAATGATATCTAGGATATCATGAATAATGTTATCAATAATAAAACCAATCAAATAGCACTAAAAAATAAGGTACTCCAGAAGATTCGTGCTTTAAAAAATTCCTGAAAGCAGCCTCTATATCTTTCCTTTACTCCTTTCCTCAGGCTGCAAGAGTTGAAGACCACACATCTCACTGTATGCTCATTTCTCAGTTTTCTCACACACCCTTCATCTTTACCTGATGTTTCTTGTGCTCAAGACCCACTTATTGCGCTGACTGCAAACTCTATTGAGGTACCTCAAACTCATTTGCGTTAATTTACTCTTCAACCCATAACTTCGGCATTTTGTAACTGATTAATGGTAACACAGCTCCCTCTCCATAGCCCACACTCAGTGACACAAGTCAGAAATGGAGAAGCCATTTTAGATTCCTTATTTTTCTTTACCCTCTACATCTAGTAAGTCACCAATATGTACAGATTCTACTTTTAACTCTAACTGGTCACCAATTTGTACAGATTCTACTTTTAATTCTAACTGAGATTGGTTCCTCCTTTCTCATCCTCACTTCTTATTTAAACCTGTAAAAATAATCCTAACTACTGTCTCACCTCCCTTTAATCTGTTTTTCATGTTGTCCCCAGAGTAATCTTTCTCAAATATAAATCTTACATATTGCTCCCTTACTTAAAATCCTTCACTGACTCTCCCCTATTTGGGGATCAGGTAGGTCCATATTAGTTTTTGTGGAATAAATGAGATCGTATCTTTTCCTCCAGTCTTATCTCCTACAACTCTAACATCTTGCCACAACTTTAATCCAGATTCCATGCTTCAAAAGTACAAAAACATGTTTTTTTCCAAACTCCATCTTCTGTCACACCTCTATGTGTTTACCCTCATTCTTCTCTCTTCTGACTTAGATTCTGCCCTTCTCTGGTCTGCTTGGCCAATTTCTACTCCTCTCTGAAAGTCTTACTTCCAACAGCCATCTCAGCTTTCTCTGCTGCCTCTCCTCCTTTGTTTAACCTGTTAATGTTGTAGTACTCCATGGCTCTGCCTTTAGTTCTCTTTGCTATCTTAAATCTCTTCTGAGTGATATTTTCATTTCCATTGTTTTTGTATAGGACACACCTAGAAACAAAGAACACTGCCCAACACCAGAATAGTGATATAATACTTTAAGATTAAAACAAAGAAGAAGAGAAAGTGGTATCTGAGGTGACAGATATGTTCATTAGTTTGAGGTGATTATTTCACAATACACATGTATATCAAACCCATCAAACTGTGTTCCCTACAAATATGCAACTGTTGTCAAATATACCTCAATTTAAAAAACCAGATGAGTCCATCAAAATCTTATAAGTCACCACCAAAGAACTTACTCACGTAACTAACCAACACCTGCTCCCCAGTAATCTATGGAAATAAAAAAAATTAAAAAACAAAACAAAAAGAAACCAATTTAAAACTTTTTTTTCACAGCTATTATTTAATGTTTTGTACCTGAATTAGGTGAGAAAAATTAGTCTTAGTAAAATTTAATGATTATTTATTAAGTAATTCTAAAATCTTCAGCTTGTTAGGAACTTCTAGATCATAGTAAACAGATGACAGATATTTAAGGTGATGGGAGGACCTCCCAGCATTCGTAAACTGACAGGTCATTAGGATCATCCTTTTTTTTTTTCAAATAGAGATGGGAGTCTCACGTGTTGGCCAGGCTAGTCTCAAACTCCTGGGTTCAAGTGATCCTCCCACCTCGAACTCCCAAAGTGTTGGGATTACAGGCATTAGCCTCCATACACAGCCCACATTTTTGAGGTGAATTTAATAATTATAAATGGAATAATAGTAATTATGTAGTAAAGATATCTGGCAGATACCACCTTAATTTAGTGATTAACCACCAGTACTGGGGTAGATAGGTATCATGCATACCTTACGTCATTCACTAGAAGAATAAAGCATCACTTCTATGGTGTTCTTTTTAAAAATGCCTAACCTAGATCATGAGGAAACACCATACAACTCCAAATTGAGGAACATTCTACAAAATTAACGAGCTGCATGCTTTAAAAATGTCCAAGAAATGAAAAACAGAGACTGACTAAAAGAGATATTACAACTAAATGTAACATGTGCTGCTGGATTAGACTCTGGACCAAATAAATACACATGTACGTGCGCACGCGCGCGCGCGCGCACACACACACACACACACTCTCTCTCTCTCTGTCTCTCTCTCCTTGCACGCGCGCGCACACACACACACACACACTCTCTCTCTCTCTCTCTGTTATAAAAACACTAGTGGAACAATTAGTGAAATATGCATAAGATCTGTGGATGAGATAATAGTACTACATCAATTTTAGTTCTACTATTTTTATGAAAGAGAATATAGTTGTTTTTAGAAAATATATACTAAAGTGTTTGCAACATTAAAATGGTTTAGAAAAAGGTGTGTGTGTGACAGGGACACAGAGAGAGAGAGAGAATGAATACAAATGATAAAGCAAACATGGTAAAATGTTAACATTTGGAAAATCTAGTTAAAATAAATGTGGGAATTCATCATACTATTTTTGTGACTATTTTGTTTAAAAGAAAAAGTTCAAATAAAAAACATTTAGATGAACTTAAAACTGCTCTAAAAGGAATCTACTAGAAAAACTTGGAGCTGGAAAGAACATCAGACCATTTAATGAGGTCTAAAGAGGTAAATAAATTTTTTCATTGAGGTTCTGTTCACATACATGAAGCTGATATAGAAAATATACAATATATTTCATGTACTGAAAAATCTTATTTTCTATTAACTTGCTAGATTATCACTTCCTCTACTTGAATAACTTTGCTGATATATTCTTGGTAATATTACCATACCCATATTCAACTCTAAGTATTGAAATACATGCTAGTTTAAAAATACAAGCATGATCTACTATTATCAGTGTTCCTGTCTCAGCTAGTTTCCAAGCTAATTTTGAGAAGAGAAAAACGCTATATGTAGGATTTGTTTTCAAATATCAGCACTGGAAGTCTAAGAATTAAAATAATGTATAATTTTTGATAAATAATACTACATGTGTTCAGAGACCAACACATAATAGTCTTATTTTTTCTTACGTCTGCAAAAAAATGTGCTCTTTGTGCTTGTCTCAATTTGAATCGTTTGATTTTCTGCTGGATCCTTTTATCTTTCAAAAGCTGCTCTTCTGTGGCCCACTCACAGTGAAGATAGGAGCTAAAATTTTTATAAAAGCCATGTATTAGAATGATACAGATAACCATTTTAAGATGTATTTTAAATCATAACATCCAATATAAAATATTATCTTCAACTTGACAGGTAGTTCATCATTTAATTTTAAAGAATTCATATCATTTCTAAAATTAATTGTGATGACTACATGCTAAGGAGTTCATAGTCTAAAGGTATACAATTTGCCATATAGAAACAGAACAGTAAAATGATCAAAAATGTAATAGCAAGATGTGATTTTTCTATTATTTTTTTCCCTATAACAGTTTTGTCATGAACGAAAGCTAACTTGTTTTGAAACTAATGCGATCTAAAATGCTTTCATGGAGGTATAAAGAAAAGTTGGAAAATACACAAAAACAAGAGTAAATTATTTTTCCCCAGTTAGAGACTCTTACAGGTTAACTGACCTATATCCAAAATTAAAATTAAAAACTTTAAGGTCAGATCATCACATTGTATACATCTGACATAAAAACCTAAAGATCACACCTTGATGCAAAATCCACTGTCAATTAAAACAAAAACAAAAACAAAACAATAACCAAAAAAACCCTAAAGATGAGGAAAAAAAATTTTTTTCTTTTTTAAAGAGATGGAGTCTCACTATGTTACCCAGGCTGGCCTGAAACTCCTTGGCTCAAGAGATCCTCTTGTATCAACCTTCAGAATAGCTGAGAGTATAGGTAGATTAGAAATGTCTTTTATAAGAATAATGAAATCTGAAAAGTTCAACAATACAATGAATGCTGTCTATAAATTATAAAAGCATATTTTATAAAGATTCCTGCATTTTGATGTTACTAATTAACATATGCTGAAAAAAAATTCAATTTTAACATGAAAGGTTTTCAAATGGACCCTTTTTACTTTTTAATGATTCTTAAGTTATGCAAGCATAAATAATAAAAATTATCATAAAATGTGGATAAAATGAAAATCATAATTTGACTTAATTAAACATATTAATACGTAAATAACATCTTTATTTTTCTAACTCAGATACTTACTAATTCTTGTATTTTACAAAAAATTCTTCTGTATCAATCATCACTCCAGGTGATATCTAAGAAAAGAAAATCAGTAATGGTGACTCTTTTAAACAGGTCACAGAATATGAAGTGTAAAATATAATGTACCACTACTTACTTCCTTTTTTACAATTCTAGAAGATAGAATTTTGTCTACAATTGCAGCATCTTCTTCACTTGGATTCTCCTATGGGAGGGAGAAAAGAAATAATGACAGAACACATTCTGAAAGATCTTTTAGTTGCCACTTTGTATGTTTATGAACATACTACAATTCAACAAACATTTATATAACATGCGCCAGACTCCATGTTACATGTTAGAAACACAAAAATGGAAAAAATATATCATTGTTATTGTCCTTGTCATCATCTGCAACATCTTTGTAGCAAACATATTGTGCTTTTTAATGTACTAGTCATTATTCTAAGCATTTTGCATATATTAATCTATTGTCTTCATTATTATCATTTCCATTTTACAGATTAGGAAATTTAGGCATATTTATATAAACACTTGCCCAAGGTACTCAGCTAGTGGCTGGCTCCTAATGCAGATAAGGGGGATTTATAATTAAAAAATTATAGAAGAGGGAAGTACATGTGGCATTCAGGCAAATGTATTCATAAAACAGAGGACTGGGTGCTTATGGAGAAGTAGCAGGAGATGAAGCTAGAGAATCCACACAAAGGGGTTTACACACTGTGCTAAAAAGGCAACGTTATTTTTGTAAGATTTAGGAAACTATTAGAGGAGTTTTCAGTAGAAAAATAATGTGATTAGACATAATTTAGAAATATTCTGCAGAATAGCTTGAAGATTTCAAGAACATACATTTAGGAGGCAGAAAGTGTAGTGACAACCTGGATGAAGAGGCAAAGGAAAATGAGGAGAGGTTGAATCCCTAGGTTTCTAATTGAGTGACTATATTAACTAATAATATGGAATCCAGAAGGGTAAGTTGGAGCAATTTTTAGGAAGAAAAATAATCCAAGTATTTTATAGAATTTATGTTGGTTTAAAATGTTTTGCAGTCAAAATCCCAAATATGCTTACCACAAACAATTGTAAAGGCTGTTCACCAGGTAAAGGAGCTGAATTCTTTTTAATTTTCATAGAGCCTTTCACCTCTTCTTCAGATTGCTTCCCTTCTGCATCTTCTGCATATTTTTTTCTTTTAATTTGTCGATTTGATCTTCTTTTCTGTAATTAACCACAAGGATCAGATTTTTGTAATTTATTTTGAAGAAAAGATTTTAAAAATAATTACCCCAAGAGCTGGCAATTTTGTATATTAAATTTTCAACATGACAGTCACTGCTCATTTTTTCCTCTTTTGTTTTTATTTAGAGGAAGATTATAATTTGCTGTTTGCCACAGGCTTACACTCTTCCTACAGTTTGAATTCCTACAATCTCAAACAACAAAGGTTAGTAATACTTTATTATGTTAATTTGGAAATTATTAAAAATAAAGAGATCTCTCTTTTGTAAAAAAATTATTTTACAGGTTGGGCAAAATATATTAGTAATACCTTTATTACTGCATTACTTTTCCTTAGGAACTATTGTCAAGAATAAAAAGGTATTTATTTTATTTAACTATTTCATAGTTTGGGCAATAAATATTTAAACTATTAATAATTTCACAGTTTTAGTCCCAAACCTAAAAAGTGTATCAGATAAATATTGGGTAAATAATTAATTGGGGGTATAAATCCAGAAGAATAAATTAAACAGTATTTGCCAAAGCAAGTGAAATTGTGTTTAAAGCAGAAAAAAAAATATTTAAAAAGAAATGCACAAAATAAGAAGGCATTCAATCTACCAAATAAGTAAATTTGAATGAAGAAACTGTTTTACTAACTTTAGTAGCTCTTCTTAAATATAAAAAACATCACTATTATCAAACAAAATTAAGCCTTTTACAAAGTATTACATGTAATAAAATAATTTTAAAATAATCTAAGTAATTTTAAATCTGGAATCAAATATACATGGTTTTACTTACCTCCCTAAATATCTAATATTTGTTTCAAAAGTTTTATATTTCATGGAAAACTTAAAAAACAAAAACAAAGTTACATCTCTTTGGTGTTTCCACGGTAAAGATAAAAACTTAGGTTCGTTTGAAAATCCAAAGGGCTTAGGTTTATTTTTTAAATTTCCCTTATAATCTCATGGGGTAGAGACATTTCATAGCAGTAGTGGCATCTCAACCAACTGTTCTATTGCTCAATATCTGGCAAATCTCTCTCTTCTTTTTTCTAGTCAAATTTCTTCTATATATTTAGTAACTTCATGACACTTCCAAAAAATGGGACCAGCAAAATAAACCACAAGTTCTTTTGGTTTCTGCCTGTCTTCTATTTGGCAGGTCTTTAATTACCTTCACAGCCATGACAAAAATGGCCGAGTCACTGCTTCAGTGTGGTGACAAACGAAATACATGCAGTCATGCCTCTGCCTCTTTCTCTAGTGAATAGTAAAATACTGAGAGAAAGAAAGGCACTCATATGGTGAGCGAAATGTAGTAGATAACACCATGCCTCATGTAGGACGGGTCAACGTCTCTTGGCCATGAAGACACTGACATTTCAAACCTCAAAGTAACACAGCCTGGTGGCATATAAAAATTCTAACTAAAGGATTACTAGAAACCCAATTTTCCTTCATCGTATTTTCAAAAGGATATGAATTACTTATTATTCCCTAGGAGGAGGGAATTCTATGGATTTCTAACACTAGGCTAAAACAATATTTAGAATTCTGTTATGGTACCATATAGATCTTAACGTTCAAGAATAGTTTTAATTAATAAACAACTATGACATTTATTATTTTAATAATAACACATTATCAATGTCTCATTAGGCATGACTTTTAAGTAATGAAATGTGAGAATAGTTCAGTATATTTTTAAAAAATTCTGTTAGATGTTTTCAGCATTAGTTTCCTTTGTGGTCACTTAGACATCTGTTATACTTAGAAATAACTCACTTAGTTTTTAGTAAATAGTAAATGAGTGATCTCAAAGAATCTTTTAAGCTCACAAACGTGCATTCAGATAGAACGAAGGCTACTTACTGTAAGCCATTCCCTCAACCTGCAAAGACTTTGTCTAACAGATTAATTTAAAAGTTTATGAATTATGAGATTATAGATTTTGCCACAAATTATATTCCACTAGAGTACATAGTTACACATTAGTTAGGTAAAGCCAAATAAGGTGTCATCTCACCAATTATCTTTCTCTGCCATATGTCACTACTAGTTTAAAAACATAAAAAAGAATCTGATGTCCACATTTTTGGCATGTGCTTTTTCTGGCTTTCTTTCTCTGTGATGTTTTTTAAAGCACAACTTAAAATCTTGATAAATTGTCCCTTCTAATTTCTTATTTTTAGCTTCTTAAGTCTTAATGGCTTCAACAGATCAGCCCATAGCACTTTACATAGGAGGTCAGAAGCATGATTTCAATGACTAATATACTACTTCACTATTTTAACATTGAACTTGTTTCCTATAATAATCCTAACAGTATAATCTGTTACAGGAGCATTTTTCTTTTTAATTTAGGTCTCTAAATATAGGTGGACTACTGGAATATTCTCTATTAAGATTAAAGGTAACAAAATTAAATACTAAATCACATTTTTAGATTTCTACCTGATTCCAAACCTTAATTAGTTCCAATGCAGTTGAAAGCTACATAGACCTTTCCAACATTTATATAATGACACAATCAAATATATCAATAATATAGATTTACAACTGTTAGAAAATATTTTTATCTTCACCATTTTTTTGTGTGTGTTAAAGCAACACACCTGTCAAAACAACCTAACATTACAGTGAAAAACATGGAAGAAATGTTCATGTTGACCTAGCCTACCATTTCATTGTTTGGTAATTACATAATGGAAAAATGGCCAGCATTATTCCAGCAAAAAATTTAACTAAATTTAATCATATGGTATAAATTAAATATAAGTTTGCCTAAGTTAAGGATAACATTTGATGAAAAAGCCAGGCCATGTAATATTAAGGAGCTTCAGTCACTGCCCTTACCTCAACTCTTGCAGCAGCCCAGGAGCCTTGAGCCACTACTCTCCCATTGGATAAGAAGCTGCATAAGGAAGAAGAAAGGCCATTCAGGGGCTTTCTGGCCCCATAATTCACAACTGCCACCACCCCTACGGCCTACAGTCATACTTTAATTATTAGAGAGCAGAGGGTGGCCTGAATTATTATGACCTTCACTATATATAATTTTAACTTCACAGGGTTATTTTGAATATCCACCTATTCAAAAAAAAAAAAAAAAAGGCAAAATGCACAGTATTTCTTTTGTCTATGTTAGGGAATTTCTAATATAATCAGTTATCTTTTCTTCTCAGAAGCAGACCAAAGGAATTATTTCTAGGAATGATTCAATCCATTGCTCTGTTGTTTGTATGTGATTAAAAAAATTACTATGTCCATCAAGTTCATTCAAAAGCACTCTAAAAGCACAGGATAATATTAGTAAATACTCCTCTATGCTAAAAGCCATCAAAGACTTTGTATTGTTACTTAACCTATCTGGGCTTCAGTTTCATTATCTGAACAATGAGGGGTTGGAGAGGATATGTTAGTTTCCTCCCACATCTAATATTCTATGGTAATACTACCAGGAGCATATTGTAATAACGCTACCTTACAATTTCTACCATAATACAAAATGTATTTTTACTTCTAAACTAAAGTGTAAATATCTACAAGGCAATATTATGCTAACTAAATAATTCTAATAGTGTTTTATTTCTATAAAAAATTGTAATACTCACTTGAGAGTCTTGATCTTTTAATGTATGCTGTGGCATCTGTTCTGCATCAGATATTTCATCTGAAGACTCATTCTTTCTTTTTTGTTTCTTACCCAATGTTATAATGAGTTTGCTGTTTCAAGAGGAAAAGAATAAAAAGTAAGAATTCTCTGAATTTTCCTAAATTTAATTAAGGTAGTCATGACAAACTTTCTTCCACTTTATATCACTTGCATGTCCAACCAAGGATGATAACTATCCTGAAATCCATGTTGACATTTTCAAAACATAAACTCTATTTTAATGGAACAAACACCATCCAATTCTATGTTTAGAAGTACAAATAATGTACTTCTAAACATAAAAAGGCAGTCAAGTAGGACAGGTGCAGTGGCTCACACCTGTAATCCCAGCGCTTTGGGAGGCCAAGGTGGGCGGATCACCTGAAGTCAGGAGTTCGAGACCAGCCTGGCCAACATGGTGAAACACCGTCTCTACTAAAAATACAGAAATTAGCCAGGCATGGTGGCAGGCATCTGTAGTTCCAGCTACTTGGGAGGCTGAGGCAGGAGAATTGCTTGAACCCAGGAGGCAGAGGTTGCAGTGAGCCAAGACCGTGCCATTGCATTCCAGCCTAGGCAACAAGAGTGAAACTCCATCTCAACAAACAAACAAACAAATAAATAAATACATTTAGTGGGTGTAAAAAAAAAAAAAGGCAGTCAAGTCTTATCACTTGTTTTTTAGGCTCAAGATTACTTTTCATAGGAAAAATGTGAGGTGATATAACTCATTTTATCTTGCAGATTTGGAATGACAGATTTTTTTCTCTTATTAAATTCAAATTCCACTTATTATTCTTGAATCCCCCTATTCGTTAAAAGCCTGTACTTCTTTCTACTTTACAGTAGAAAGGCAATTACTTAAGACACTTTAACAATTAGTTGTTCATTAATTCTTTCATTTATGTTAAGGCTTATCTTAGCTATACTGTATATTCCTAAGGATAAGAACTATTATTTTTTATATTCCTATAGCATGTATGTGTCAGTATATCTTTATATATGTATGTTTATATATATTGATATTTACATACGTACACACCAGATGGAGCTATCTAAAATAGAAAGTGGTTTTTTTTGTCTTGGTGAGAGGTATAAATACATAACTCTCATGTTTTTTATGTTTCAACAGATGCAGGGGCATGATCTTAAACCACAGTAATTATTAATCAGTAATAGACTATTTTAAATATCTGTATTATAAAAACTGAAAATCTCCCAAATACTTTCAGATATGGTTTATCAAAAAGATATCAGAATTCTTTCAACAACCATTTATTAATGTAGGAGAATTTGGAGGTTAAGAGCATGTACTTTGAAATCACAGGGTCAAAGATTTAAACCCTGACTCCACTACGTACCTATCTGTGAGACACTGGGCAAATTACTTGATGTCTTTTAGCCTTAGTTTCCTTGCCTGGAAAATAGGGATATCATAGTAACTACTGTTGCTGAGAATTAAGTGAGACAATGTATGTTAGCTCCTAGCACAGTCTTGATACATAATAATTTCTCAACTAATGCTAACAACTTCTAATTATTATATGCCAAGCACTTTCCTAGGCTCTAGGATTTGAAAATATAGTGACACATTTCCTAACCTTAAAGTATCATAGTTAGATTATGATCACAGCTAAAATGCCAAAGTGGTGGTTAGCACAGGATGCAATGTGAACACAAAGGAAGAAGTGCTCATGCTTATTAAAGAGTAAAGGGGGGCCGGGTGCGGTGGCTCATGCCTTGTAATCCCAGCACTTTGGGAGGCCAAGGTGGGCAGATCACGAGGTCAAGAGATTGAGACCATCCTTGCCAACATGGTGAAATCCCATCTCTACTAAAAATACAAAAATTAGCTGGGTGTGGTGGCACGCACCTGTAGTCCCAGCTACTCAGGAGGCTGAGGCACGAGAATCACTTGAACCCGGAAGGCAGAGGCTGCAGTGAGCCGAGATCATGCCACTGCACTCCAGCCTGGCAACAGAGCGAGACTTTATCTCAAAAAAAAAAAAAAAAAAAAGAGTAAAGGGGGCTTTACAGAAAAAATAACATCTGATATGATGAAAGGAAGTTTAACAGGTAGTGAAAGAAGTGGTAGAGTATATTCCAGGCAGGGGAATGAATACCACAGAACAGTAAGGAGAATATTCCGTGGTAATATGACAGGAACACAAAGAATATCCCAGAAGGAGGTGGCAGCAGACAGCTGGACAACCAGAAAGGGTGAAGATCACAGACACACAAATAGTTCACATTTTAAGGCCAACTTTTAAGCTCTTCAGAGCAGGAATTTAAAAGGAATCTGTCTTGTTCATCACTGGCAACAAATATTTAATGAATAGGTAGTGAGTTATTTTGAATAAATGGAAAAAATAAAGCATTTGCAAGATACAAGCACTGTAAGCAAGGGGGCAATGTGACGACAAAAGTGAAATGCAAGGCAGGGAAACCAATGATAAGGTAAATGACAATTCAGAGGAGAGAGTGTAATCTAGAGCTGTGGGAATGTGGATGAGAGGTAAAGAAAGATATAACTTTTTATTGTGAAAGCAGAACCAACAGGACTCAGTTATTGACTGGATGACTAGACTTGAGGCAAGAAAAAGTTATAGAATGATTTTCCCTATATTATTCTTGTATTTGTATGATTACCACATTCAACAGAATAACGGAAATTCTTACTTGGTGTCTCACCTGCACTGTTCTGAATATGTAAAGAAAGCAAATAACAGTAAGAAATACAGCTTATGTTGGAAGCAGGAAATCCGAGGAAACACGAAGATATTCCGAAGCAACATTAAGGAACCAACCATAGTTACACTTCATTCCCTGTTGCCACTTTCACTGTTTACTTCCTCTCTGTAGTAGTTCCCTTTCCTTCTCTAGTTTCTTTCCTAAAATAAAAATCTGCCTTGAGGCTATATTTACTGTTACATACCATATGATCTTGTTCTTCCTCCTTTGTATCCACGGTTCTCAAGAGTCATTTCCGTTTCATTCCTCAGCCCACTAAAATCTCAACTCTTAAAAACTACTTTTAATATTTACAGCTTCCATTTATTCAGTGTTTACTATGAGAGCCTCTGTGCTGACTTTACTTGCATTCTCTCAGTTGATGTTCACACAACTTTGAAAGGCAAGTACTATTATTTTATAAGAGGAAATTGAGGGTTAGAGAAGTTAAATAAGCTGTTCAAAGTCACACAGATAGTAAGAATAGAGACAGAAACTAAATGTGCCTCACTCCAAAGCCTGAACTCCTCATGCCTAAGGACTCAAAAGACCTTTAAAATGGCAAATCCAACAGAAGTTTAAAAAGTCTTAACCTGTAACAGGTAACTGTTTCCTTGTGGCACCCTTCTTGGCTCCCTGACACAAGAGTCTTCTGGTTCTCACTAAACTTGCTTTTACTAAATTTTGGCTATTATTCCTGCATCTACTCTTTGAATGTTAGTTTTCCATAGGATTCAGTCATTGACAACTCTTCTCTGCCAGCCTCTTAAACTTTGGTTTTTCTCAAAGTTCTGTCTTCAGCCATCTTTCTTCTCTATATACTGTCCCTGAGAGATTTCATTTAATCTATTCTTAACTACCACCTAGAAGTTAAAGATCCTCAAATCTCTTATCTCTAGTTCAGATCTTTCCCCTAAGCTTCACATTCAGTAACTAATTGCTTATTAGACATATCCATATGGGTATCTCATAGGTATCCAACCTCAAAATGCTCCCCAATCCAATCTCTCATTTTCCATAACCCTATCAGTGCAAGTCTACTAATATTACAGTGTAAAGTCAGAAAAGTGCACACATAAGAGTACTGCTCAATCAATTTTCTCAAACTGAAAATACTTGTGTAACCAGCTCCCAGATCAAGAAACAAGACATTATTAGTTTCCCAGAAACGCCCTCTCATGCCTCTCCCAGTAAGAACCTCCTCCTAACGGAATCCATTACTCTGCCTGTAAATATTTGCTACATCCTAAGGCACTGGTGCAGATGATTTTTAATGGCAAAGTCAGGGACAATACTAAATAAAACTGTATAGTAAAAATACACATTTGATACTTTCTCCTACTTGCTATCAATCTCCAACCTAAATGTGTATTTTCAACTAGTCTGTAGAAGAGAACAATACACAGAGAATGTAGTTGTTTAAATAACAATCTCCTATGAAATGGAAATCATTGCCTATTAATATCCTTCATATATTGCTTGAACCTGGGAGGCGGAGGTTGCTGTAAACCGAGATTGTGCCACTGCACTCCAGTCTGGGTGACACAGCAAGACTCTGTCTCAAAAATAAAATAAAATAAAATAAAATAACATAAAATAAAATAACAGATTCTTTATGAGAAAACGTCAAACAAACTCAAACTGACATACATTCTACAAAATAACTGGCCAGTATGTTACAAAAATGAAAACATCATAAAAGAAAAAAGTCTGAGGCGTTATCCTAAACAGAAAGAGACTAAGGAGATATGACAACAAAATGAAATGTAGGATCCTGAATTGGATCCTGGCCAACAAAAGGGAACTGACAAAACTTGCATGAGGTCTGCAGATTAGTTAATAGAATTATTAAAATGTTTACTTCCTGGTTTTGATAATGGTGCCATGGTTCATAAGATGTTAACATTTGAGGAAGGTGAGTGAAGAGCCTAAGGGAACTCTGACCTATGTTTGTACTTCTGACGTTACTTCAAAATAAAAAGAAAAAAATAACCCATCCAGATTTGTGGGTCCCAAACCCAGGATTCTGATCTAGAAACTAGGACTCCAGTATGAATTTTAAAATATTCCACAAGAGTTCTGGCGCTCTACCAGGTTTGGGAACCACTGCCTCAGAGAGTAAAATTAGTATAGAAAACTCCAGGAACAAATATTCAGGATAATACAACTATTTTATATTCATAGAACACCTTTGAAAGTGTTCTATGCTTTATAAAGTTTTCTATAAATTTTAAAGTGCTTTTGCCTACAATACCTCAGTTGATTCTGAGAAAAACTCTGAGATAGGCAAGGCAGGTAGGTATTGGTCTCATCACACAGACAGGCAGTGTTCAGCTCCAAAGCATGATCCCTTTATTCCTAGATTATGATTTCCAACATATCTTATCGATTTTAAAATGACACATATACTTCAACTAGTCAACAGATATTTAATATCAGTGAACATAATGACTAAAGATAAATATGAACCATATTATCTTTTAGTAAATTTTAAAGATTAAAATTTACCTGACTCTCATAAAACCAGAAATCTTTATTATCTATACAATTACAACAGATAGCCATAAATATTTTCTGAAGGAAATCAGATGTTTCAGAAGTAGAAAAAATAAAATCAGTTAAGCACTTTTTTGCTATAGAGCGCTCCATTCTTCCATCACGGATTACAAAGAGTTTACTATATTATATACTATCACATAATTTCATTATAAATACATGCTTCAAATAAACTGATAGTTTGCTATTCTAAGGAGAAATATCCCCAAAGAAAAGCAACAAAGTGATACAGAATACATTAATAATAAAAAGCTTTATGCAAATTTTGTTCTTAAAAACATGAAAGGATCTCTTATCAATGTTAGCAAAATCCGGCAACAGATACTCAGGCAAGGAAAAAACCTAAATATCAGAACATGGGTTGTTTCTGACAGCAAAGGGCAATTTCAAACTAAAGTACGAATTTGAAATGTTAATTCATTTGGTAAGTATAGGCAGTAGAAAACCACAATGTTTATACTTGATGTGTCTATATTTGATTTTCAGATATAATTTATGCACTTATTTCAATCCTGCCCAAGTATTAGTACTTGTTGTGCAACAAGCTGCATTCTACACTGCATCAATCTGTAATTGCCTCCTGTTGATTCTCTCATTGCAATAATTGAACAATGAATCTTACCCAATTAGTCAATTTGTTGTAATTAATACACCCAATTCATCATAAGAGAAGAAAACAAGCAAAAATACAATGTCACCTTATTTTTTCTTTGCAAGTCCAGTGAAAGGCACTGAGGCTATTTGTAAGTCCTTAAATACAAACTTAAAACACACACACACGCACCTTTAACTCAGTGAAATGATGCTCATTTAAAGTTCAACTCAAGACCCCAGCTTAAATTCATCTTGGAAAAACAAGCTAGTTTTTAAAAAGGGAGTTAAAACTCTAATCCTTAAATATGTGAAAGTTATGTTGTATTATAAAAGCTTTTGGGAACTTGGACTATTACTTCCTGTTTAAAGTTGGACATCTTTTTTTTTTTCAGAAAGGCTGAATTTACTGAGGTATTTCATGTAAAAAAGAACTAAGAATCCAAGTTATTAGCTAAGTATTAATCAGTCAATACATTAATTAGCACAGTTGAATTCTTAAAAGATACGTATTGTTTTTTACATATTAACATCTCTGCGATCGACAATCATTTTAATAATCAATGGCACGCTATAGTGTTAACTGGCAATTTTTTTTTTCTTTTACTGACACATAAAATTAATGGTGTGTCTGTCTTATAATCAATGACACCTTAGACTCAATAAAACATGGTACATCTATTTGCCAGTGATAAATCTTACTAGCATGATTCAGATAAAGGTACCATTCTTAAAAACAGAACTGTTAACCCTTTTTTTTTTTTGAGACAGTTTCACTCCTGTTGCCCAGGCTGGAGTGCAATGGCTCTATCTTGGCTCACCGCAACATCCACCTCCCGGGTTCAAGTGATTCTCCTGCCTCAGCCTCCCTGAGTAGCTAGGATTACAGGCATGCACCACCACGCCCAGCTAATTTTGTATTTTTAGTAGAGATGGGGTTTCTCCATGTTGGTCAGGCTGGTCTCAAACTCCTGACCTCTCAGGTGATCCACCCGCCTTGGCCTCCCAAAGTGCTGGGATTACAGGCATGAACCACCGCACCCAACCTAGAACTGTTAATCTTATTTGAAATTAGTTACAGTAAGTTATATACATATCAACTGTTTCTGAGGATGAAGGTGTTTCAGACTTTTACTAAGTTTTGTAATTTACATGCAAGCAGTAAAATCAGTAAAACATTTTATCTGCTTGGCTTTAAAAAACCCAGAACTTACATGAAGACTACTAATGAATGGTATGTCTAACAATCAAAAGTTCATAATAAATGTATACCATGCATTTTGACAACTGCTCTTTCATTTATCATATACCAATAAACAATTAATTAACATTTATATTTAATTCAAGCATATATTATTTCAAAATTCCTACTGTTTTGAAAACTTTGCAAACAGGGCCTCATATGTCACTTTATTAACAAGAACTATGAGTGACGATTTCTAATGACGTATCTTATTTTTCTCTCAGGTTTTGTTCACCTTATTTTTCCTTTAGATTTTATTATATAGATGAGAATGTCTCTCTAAAAACATACATGTGGACATAGATGCTAGTTTTGTTAAAAAATACACACCTATATATATATGTATATATATGATAGCATGTAATTAATAAATGTTATTTTCCTCCTTCCTTTTTGGAGGTTCAAGACTACAGCAAACACAGGCACAATATCATTTTGAGATCTAAATTAATGTTTTATTGTTTTTCTTCATAACATGACACACTTAATTTCTACTAGAGTTTGATAAACATCTCCAAATTTAGACATGTTCTGTTTTAACTAAAAGCTACTTGTAGTACCTGACAACTACTATTCCTGTAACACATACAAAGGATAATTATGGTTAATACAAAAAGGAAAAGAGTTTAATCATAAAGGATAATAATTGATTGAATTTATAGGGCTATGAGAAAATTTTTAAGTAACCAAAAGCTTTCTACTTATGTCAGCCAGATAATCTATAACACAAGTAAATTCCAACTGACAACACGGAAACATAATTTAAATGTCAAAGTAAAAATCATAGATTTAAAAATACTTCTATCAAATCATGTGAAATCCCATTCCATAATCTAAAACCAAACAGGGCCATAAGAAAATTCTACTGGATATCTTAGCTTCTAAAATAAATTAGTAAAATTCATCCTAACTCTCTGCTATTACTAAACTATTAGTTATATCCCTGTGGTTTTATGCATGGATTAGCTTCCATTTCTGTTTTCAATTTAACAAGTTCAACCCTTTGGTATAATTTAAAAGTTAACCATCCATCCATCCATCGATTCCATAAAATTCATCCCATTCCATTCATGGAGCATCTATTATGTACCTACCATTACTGAAGGAATACTATTTTGTATGTAAGGCAGCTTTAGAACCTGACTGCCAAGATCATAAAAAACACCAAAGCGGATAAAAGTTTTCCAGGCCTATCTCACCCTTCGTTATGCACTTGCCATTTCCATTTCAACTCATACCCTTCCACATAACCACAAGCAACTCCCTCAAACTCCAGGCACATTTCAAATTAAATTTATCTATCCTAAATGCTACTTTGGCTAACCTGATCAACAGAAGCATGGTCATGTCAAAAGAGCCATTAATAAGTTAATCTATTATTCCCTCTTAACAAGTAGCAACTGTTTTTTTCTTAAGCAACTGTTTTTTGCTTAATTTTTAAGCTGATCATATTTAGGAACAGAGCCTTAATGGAAAGAGAACTGAGGTAGCTGAATGAGTGTGGGCTTGAAGGAAAGGGTGTGGCTCCTGGCCTTGGCCTTTTCCTTAAATAGCTATGTTATTTATGTTTTCAGAAAACAATGACTAACATTTACTGAGCACTAAACATATTCCAGGTACTATTTTATATGTTATTACCTGATTTAGTCCTCAAAATAATACTATGAGGCGAGTACCATCCTATCCCCATTTTACAGAGGAGAAACCTAAAGCGTGAGGCGGTTAGCTATTTGTACAGGGTTACCCAGCTTGAAAGTGATAAAACTGGGATCTGAACAAATGCAACTGGCTCCAGAGCCAAATAATTTAACCCCATTATCACACTGTATACTCAATCTAACTCACAGATTGTAAAAATTAAATGAGACTCTAAGAAAGTGCTCTGAAAACGACATTCTATTCTTTGCATTGGAAAAAAAAAAGTTAATCTATGAAAGTGACAACGAATAGGTTTCAAGCACATTAGCAAACAGGGGCAATATTGCTTTTCCTCAGATTAGTTTTCCTAGATTATATCAAATCACATATATGGGTTAAATAAATGACATCAACTATAAATTACTGTTTACAAATTTACTTTTTAAATTTATATTTTACACTGCTGTTGGTTAAGTTGTACTGCTTTCCAAACTAACTCATCTCAATAATTTGATATTAGCAACAGCCCAATTTTTCTAATAGAAAAATAATTTTAAGTGAAATGTTTAATATATCATAAATGGTGCTAGTTGAAATGATGCAACTGAACATTATTTACATGATTCTTCATCCAAAAATTAAATCACCAAATTCAAAAATTACAAAGTATAGTGGCTTACTGGAAGGCACAATAATGAAGTATTTCAATTGGCTAATACAGGAATTCTAGATTGTATATGAATTTCATTTATTCCAACTATGCCTTTTTCTCCAACATGATAATAATTTTTGTCTTTGACTAATATAAATAAGATTCTACTGTTTTACTCCAACAGCTTAATAATAAACAATTCAGTTCTACTTATCTGCGTTCAACTTATAAATTCTTCTATCAAAAAGGCCTATGCTTTCAACAATTTTTCTTTTCTAGCAACTACTCAATATTTTACCACTTATTTAGCCAAAACAGAAAAAATATTACTTCTAGTACAATTCTTATTTCGTTTTCTAGAGCTTGCTACCTCTAGAAAAAGTAATTGATTAATGTTATACAATATTAAGATAATTTACTGTGAATAATTTACCTACTCTTAACAAAAATACAGATATCACAAAACAAGTCAGTACTCCATTTCAGTGTTACTATTTCCTAAGGGAAATCACTTTTCTAATATCAATTCACTTTTCTAAAAATCGGTGTTTCTCTCTAATTTAATTATTTCTAGTTTTCTCTTATATACAATGTTTTTTCTTAAACCAGATTTATTTCTGGTATCTTTTGCCTTTAGCTCTTCCCTCCCAAGTTTGAAGCAAATAGCAGTTAGTATAACTTTTGAAGTTTATCAACCAATTTCGTTTTATGCATTGTTTTTCAAAAAGTTACTCTTCCAAATAATATTCTACTCTGTCTTGATCTCTGAACAAGTTAAAACTGGAAACCTTAATTATATTAACTTTTGGTGCAGCAAAAACCAAAATATGGGATTTCCTGAATTAAAACTGGGCAGAGTTTTGGAAAAATAAGTTACTTTCATACCTAAAACCTCTAAAAAAATAAAGGGGTAGAAAACTTTCAAATTTCATTTTAGCTGTCTGCAAAAAAATGCAAAATCAATATTATTACTATCTATTTAACAAAAGAGCCCATATTATTTAATAGTTTGGGCCTGAATGGCATCAGGACCGAACGAAATAATCTGGTGTTTGCATTTAAAATGCTAAGAATTCATTTGATTTATAAAATTGTATTAGTTCTAAATATCTGTATAACATATGAACAATTTCTGAGCAAATGAAGATTTTTATAATAAAGACATTCTTTGTTGTGGACTTGTGAAAAAGAGAAAAGTCAGATTAACGACTTGAAGTAAAATTCCCCATAAAGTCCTCAAAAATAACCAGTCCTGCAAAAACAATTCTAAACTATGTTGTCTTAGTTATGTTCACCCTTGCTTGCTAAGCAAATATACCTATAAAGCAAATTATAACATTTACTGTATTTTATTTTTTGAAAATGTTTTAGGTAAGTAGCAAAAAATACATAGGATTAATGTATCCTCCTAGAGCAATTCTTTGTCCTTATAATTCTCTTGGAGCATTAATCCTCACCTGACCTCTTTATTACATAAAGTAAATCAGACTGTATAGAAGTAAATCAGTAAGAGTCAGCAGCTAACTTATTGTTGATTTATATGGTATTAGTTGTTTTTTGCTTTTTTTTTGTCATTTCCTTCAGTCCAAAGTTGTGGTTTTTATAAGAAAATAGTACATTTCATCTTTCCAAACTGTGAGGTACTCAGTGAGGCACAAGTACAACCAAGAGATAAAGAATCTTAAAAAGAATTTCAATGCATGCTCTGTAAAGGAAGTTAATACGAGACTGGCACAGCAATATGGATTTCATTTTACTTGTTTTTATCCTTTTCCTGATTCATATACTGAAATATTTTACTACTTTAAATCCCTTTTAATAATATTAACATACAAAAAGCTGCATTCATACAACCAAAAAATTTGAGAGATCCTGGAATATTATCTAATTCATTCAACAAGGAAATAAAGCACGCATGGTAGCCAGCAATTTAATACTTAAATATGGGAGTAAATGTACTCACATCAGAAGTAGATGGTTAGGCAGGTTGAACTTTAACAAAACATTGAAATGAATTAAATTTAATTCTTAACCAACTTACCCAATTTTTGTCTTCTCTTTTAACTTAGAACAAGTTTTTGTTTTTTTGCTGTCTTTGTCCTTTGGCTTGGATTTCATCCTTCTACCTTTCTTTTCCTCTTTTCCTTCAACTGAAGCACTAGGAAAGTTTTCAGGGCTCATCACTCGTGGAATATTGCGTTCCCCACGCTCCTTTGCTTTTGCTATGGCCTCTGATATTATACGATTAGCCTTTTCTTGCTTGCTTTCTGATTCCACCTTTTTTCTCTGCTTCTTCTCAGACATGACCCTCACCTGGGTATTCTGCAACTTAGTGTATGTCCCAGAACCATCACTCTTCTTGGAAGATGGAGGCTAGAGAAATAAAAATATTTTTTATAGAATATACCAAAGTACATCTGAAACAGTTGTCACAAATATCTTAAAATCTTAAATTAAGCTTAAATAGAGAGATAAAATTACATGAGCAAATATGTGAGTGCTACAAACAAATTTAAATTAAAACATTTTGCTTATCTAGAAATTAGTAGATATAAACAGCTCAGCTGCTACTTTTAAAAATGAAGGTTAAAGAAGGATATTATAGATTCATTGATATTTTCATGGCATTCTTGGTTAGTCGATTCAAGTTTTGTCCTATAAAGATAGTTGATTCAAATTTTATCCCATAAATATTCTGTGCATTTGGAATAAAAGTCTTTTCTTTCCTCTTCCCTCCCAAATTCTGAACATTATTAACACATTTTTAAATAGTTTTAATTTAGAATTACTCCTTACAGTTTATTATGACTTTTAGAAAAATAAAGCCTCTGCTTTAAGACTAGAACCTGAAATCATTTAATACTTAATGCAGCAACATAGCTAGTTAGTAACAGACATTCTCATACTTAAAATTAGAGAAAGTTTTAGTTTTCCCATGAAAGAGTTAAATGTGAATTTTTTTTCTCTTTTTCTATATCATAATTACTTTGCTCAAGCAATTCGGGAAAGAAACAAGTTTTATAGTTTTACATTAAAATTATTAATATTTTAGCAGTATCACAGGAAGCAGATCAAGAGCATTTAAAAAAGAATTTCCTCTTCAAACACACATTCATCCACATATACTTAGATCACAGTTTTGTTATGTTCTTACCCGTAAACATGCCTCTGACTATAGCAAAGGAAAAAACCATCAGGAATTTCCAAACACATTTTCATGCTGATTCCAGTGTGCTTCACTGGATATTTTTTCTATACCTGCCTCATCAAAGGTTTCATAGCAGTGCTGCAGCACTGGGAAAGGAAGGAGGGTTTAGAATTGTTCACTAAAATGCCACCTTAAGGCCTACAGGCTATAACAAATAACCAAGACTCGAGAAAACAGCAACAAGCTCAAGATGGCGATGCAGTACGACTCCCGTAGCAGCAGCCAGTAATAAGGAAGGTTATTCAATCCCATTAGCCTTTTAGCCCAAAGAACCCCTCCTCCTCCCACTCATTCAGGCTTTCACTTACCCTTCCTCTTGGCCTCTTCACTGAAGACATTTTTGGCGTCAGACAAAGGCTTGCCCTCTGCTTTTTCACCACCCCAGGCAGTGCTCAAGAAAAAAGCATTGAAAGAAGATTCCTAAATGGCCTATTTAGCAAGCTGCAACCAAGAGATGCACAACCCTCCACAAATACACATTTTGATTTATCAACACATTTCTGCCTTGGCAAGTTTATATCTACTGTTCATTCTATTTAGATATGAAAAAGGCTGTAAACACTCCTAAAAAGCTGAGTTTCCTCAATAGCTGTAAGCAGATAGCCAGATTCCAACAAAGCACAGAAAGAAATGAATGCACAAAGCATCAAAATGCATCAGCATGAATATTAGAGATGTCGTTAAAAATACTGACTCCTTCTGCGGAAGTAGGCCAGCAGATGGTGCTACCAGTTATTATTCCATTAGACTCTGCAATTTAACCCCCAATGGACTGTTCTTCTCTCCATGTAACACATTAACCCTCACTCTGCCATTTCCTGCAGTAAAGTTTTAAAAAATGTACATAAAAGTCTGATTTAAAAAAATCACCTGAGAACTAAAACTGTGGTGAAATGGCATTATGTGGCTATCAATATTTAAAAAAACAAAATCCAATGCAATTTTTACTGAAGAAAAATACTTTTCTCCAAGATACTCTAAAATATTTAAAATATGAAAATAGCTGAAGATTAGCAAAGGGTTAAAGGGCAGGTCATGCAAATGAACCCATAATAAGTGACTTCTCTTTAAGAAACTAGATAAGGTTTCTAATAATTTTTCTAACAAGAAGCTAACAATGTTATTTTGAAAATAGAGAAATGAAGCTATTTTCATTTGAATTATAAAAAGAGGCTTAAAATTTTGAAATAAATGAGAACTATTTATGAAGAATTACTAACAATGTTAAATTTTTTTCATCATCTTAACATAGATGAATACGTTTTCCTAACATAAAAAACTCAAAACCTTCCTGACCTTTTCTCCTCACCTTCTATTTTAACTGAACTGATGAATTTTTCAGGTAAAACTGTAGGTTTAGTTCCTTGCTGAAAATAAATAAGTAGCAAGTTGAATCGAATTTGAACATCAGTACAAGTTTTCTTTCTATAAAAATTGATTCTACTTTAGTAAGCAATGCCCTTAAATCACTAAAACAAAATTTCACTGCTTTAAAATTCAAATTTACCTTTCATCAATGCCATTTTTTCAGTTGGTCCTGGTTAGCATTTGATAGCACTATAAAACAACACTGGGTTCCCCCCTCTGCCTCTTTTAGGAACCAAAGGCCTCAAAACAGAGAAACAACACTATCTAAACAGGGCTGTAGAAAGACCCATCTGGACAGCACGAGAGATTAAAGGCAGAGGACAAGTAAGGACCTGGATCTGACTGACTTGAGAGGTCATCAGTGTGAAAATAATAATAATAATGAGATAACACTGACTACTTACTAAGTGCCAGGCATTATTCTAAGTCTTTTACATGTAATAACTAATTTCATCCTGATTAATAATAGGGTAATAACAGTGATAATGGAGATAAGGGACTGGCCAATGAGAGAGATACTCTGACAGCAGCATTACAAAGTGACAGAATGAAACAGAGAACAAACAATTATAAAAATCATTATGACAAGAAGAGCCAAAATGTAGTGTTTACTATGTGCCAGGCACTATTCCTAACATTTCCTATATGTTGACTCAATTAATCTTCAAAACAACCCTGTGAGATATGTACTACTGTTATTCCCATTTTGTATATGAGGATACTGGAGCATAGAGAAGTGACTTGCCCAAGATCACATCATAATAAAACAGATGAATAGTGGAGCAGGGATTAAAAGACGTAGGATCTCTGCAGGAATTGGGTATAAAAAAAAGACAGAGAGAGAGGAAAAAAAAAAAAAGACAAGGGGTCTCATTAGGGAGACCACGCTCTTAACCACTATATTTTAATCATGTTTCGTTCAACTACCATGATTTACAGAGGTTAAGTTGAGGACAAAGGAAAGTAGTAACATTCTTAAAACTTCAGAGATACCAGTAATAAGCTAGGATGAATTTTTTTTTCAAGTAGCCTTTCAAAAGTGTAGAAATCAACTAGACACAGGTAGGGCATGGCTGAGGTTCGGAAGAGCCAGTACTTGGTTTCTCTACCAAGAAAAAGTAAAAGAAGGCTGGCTACGGTGGCTTACGCCTGTAATCCCAGCACTTTGGGAGGCTGAGGAGGGAGGATCACCTGAGTTCGGGAGTTCAAGACCAGCCAGACCAACATGGAGAAACCCCGTCTCTACCAAAAATACAAAATTAGCTGGGCATGGTGGCGCATGCCTGTAATCCCAACTACTCAGGAGGCTGAGGCAGGAAAATTTCTTGAACACGGGAGGCAGAGGTTGCAGTGAGCTGAGATTGTGCCATTGCACTCCAGCCTGGGTTACAAAAGTGAAATTCCGTCTAAAAAAAAAAAAGAAAAAAAAAAAAAAAAGGTAAAAAAAATAGGAATGTACAATGTTATGATTTTTCTGCCCCTTTCCCCCCATCTAAGCAGTTATCAAATTCTGTCAAATCTACTTAACTGTATTTTAGATTTTTTTCCTCTTCTCAATCCCCAGAGCTCCTGCTTTATTAATTTTCTACTTGTTATACTGTGGTTATGTAGGAAATGTTCTTATCTGTAGAAAATATACATCAAAGTTTTTGGAGATGACAGATTACTAGGTCTGCCCCCTATTCAAATGGAGCAAAATAATTTCTTTGTACTATGCTCGCAATTTTTCTGCAAGTGTGATAGTTTCAAAATACAAAGCAATTAAAAATTTAAAATAAACACACAGGCCTTGCTCCCCATGAGCTTGTATGATTAAAATAATAGGCCTGGTGCAGTGGCTCACGTCTGTAATCCCAACACTTTGGGAGGCTGAGGTGGATGGATCACTTGAGATCAGGAGTTCTAGATCAGCCTGGCCAACATGGTGAAACTCTGTCTCTATTAAAAATACAAAAATTAGCTGGGCATGGTGGCACCTGCCTGTAATCCCGGTTACTCAGGAGGCTGAGGCAGGAGAATGGCTTGAACCCAGGAGGCAGAGGTTGCAGTCAGCTGAGATCATGCCACTGTACTATAGCCTGGGCAACAGAGCAAGACTCTGTCTCAAAACAAACAAACAAACAAATAAAAAATACATAAAAGGCACATATATTAATATCATATACAAATATTCATTAAAAAAGAAAGCTTATAATAAAACAGATGATATGTGATATATTATTTTGATAGCACCTGGGAGGAATATATGAAAGACCCTAGATATCATATTTCAGTACTGGGGAAACTCAAAGATTTATAGTATAGGCTGGGTGCAGTGGCTCACGCCTGTAATCCCAGCACTTTGGGAGGCCAAGGCGGGTGGATCATGAGGTCAAGCAATTGAGACAATCCTGGCCAACATGGTGAAACCCGTCTCTACTAAAAAATACAAAAAAAATTTATCTGGGTGTGGTGGCGCGCACCTGTAGTCCCAGCTACTCAGGAGGCTGAGGTAGGAGAATTGCTTGAACCCAGGAGGCAAAGATTGCAATGAGCCGAGATTGCGTCACTGCACTCCAGCCTGGCACCTGGCGACAGAGCAAGACTCCATCTCAAAAAAAAAAAAAAGATTTATAGTATGAGTGTTTGTCAGAGACAAGTCATGACCTAATAGCAAGTCATGACATACATTTAAAGGGTCCAGACAAAACAACAACAACAACACAAATAGAGTAGAAGAGATGGTATCAATCCCCACTACAAAAAGAGGATGGTGTTCGTCCCCACTACAAAAAAAACAAAAAACAACAAAAAATAGACTAGAAGAGGATAGTGTCAGTCCCTTATAGATGAACTTCATGCTGCTAATAAAATTAGAAATTTTCACGCTACCTGTTATTCACCTTTTTCTTCATGAGGAAAAGAAGCAAAGACACTTGGGCAAGAAATTAGAGGTTTTAAAATCTGAGTGGGGACTTAGGTCTTTTCTCCTCTGGTAGAGTAATTTCACATATACCCAACCCCTATATTGGGGAGTTTCTCCATTTCCAACATTTTAGTTGTATTAATAAAATTACTGAATCAATTTTGTATGTGGACATAAGTAGAAATTATAAATTTTCAAAAAGAGAAGGGGAAAATGATCACATGGCTACTGTATATTCAGCTACAGAGAATAGGTTCCTCTACTAGCTGGCTGGGGTGCTGGAGGTTACACACACACACACACACACACACACACACACTCACACATCTAGATAAAGAAATGTTTTATTTGACATATTTTTTAAATATGAAAAAAATAAGGTCCCAGATATAATTCCTTAGTAAAAATAAAACACAGAACGATGAATTTCAATAACAGAGATACGACCCCATTGTAGCTAAAATTCTCCCAACCTTTCTCAAGAGACAGGAAGACCCTTAGGCTTCAGGCTTAGAGGACTAGGTGGATACAAGTTTCAACAGAAGAGGACATAAAACAGAAGAAAGATAGCAAGCCTTGAGCCAAGAATGAGTTTATCTGCCTAGAGAGACAATGTACAATAACAGAAGAGAACTAGTGGTGAAACCCCAAAACACCAAGTTTCAAGAGCTAGCAGATGAAGAGGAGCTATTGAAGAAAAACAAGAAGAAAATGCAAGAACAGTGTATCAGAAGAGATACTCACGGAAGCCAAGAAAGGAAAGAATTCAAAGCTCTGCAGTCAAAAAGAGAGTAAGCATTTTAAAGTAATTTGGTATTATAAAGATAATTTAATAAGGCATTTTACTTCTCTTAAATTGTTTATTGTAAGGTAGTGTGCTGGTTTTTAGTCTTCTTATTTTAAAAATAGAAGCATGGCTGGGCGTGGTGGCTCACGCCTGTAATCCCAGCACTTTGGGAGGCCGAGGCGGGTGGATCATGAGGTCAGGAGATCGAGACCATCTAACACGGTGAAACCCCATCTCTATTAAAGTACAAAAAAAAATTAGCTGGGCGTGGTGGCACATGCCTGTAGTCCCAGCTACTTAGGAGGCTGAGGCAGGAGAATCGATTGAACCCAGGAGACAGAGGTTGCAGAGAGCTGAGATTACGCCACTGCACTCCAGCCTGGGTGACAGAGTAAGACTCTGTCTAAAAAAATAATAATAAAAGCATAATTGTTTACTTAAATATTCATGTTAAATCGACCTAAAAACAATAGATTTGTAGTTAATTTTAGTAATATGTGTCAAATATTAATATGGTGTGGCTTCTTTTGATGTTTAAGGCATACAACATTTTTCTTCAAACTAGCAATAAAGACGTGTTTAAAGAGAAAAGGGAAAAAAATGATCCAAGAACAAATTATAATGTCAGTCTTCTTCTGAAATTTACCCTTAGATTTGTTTTCAGAGTTTTTCACAGAAATGGAACAATTATTTCACTTCACTTTCTTCACATCTGTGAACTGTCATGTTCACAAATTAAAAGGTTTACTTTGGTCTTGTGATTTGCAGTAGTACCCAGGTTTCCACTTTTAGATAACCGTGACTTTTTTTAAGTGTCATAATCTTAATTTGCATTGATACAGTAATACTTTTTAAGGATTGGCTTTATTTTAAGCAATCACATAAAAGTTCAGGCAAATAGTTGATGTTCATACAAGTTTTGTTTCTTTTTTAAGTAAAAATGTATATATAACTTACAGGAAACACAGGGAAAAAAGGAACTTGTTAAATGCAATCAACAAAATCCAGATGTAATCAGCAAAATGGGGATGTAATCACTAAAATCCAGAGTGTAGGAAACTCCATAGGACAAAGGACTCTGTTTCTTCAACAAAGAAATTGCTAAGAAACAAAACAAAAATGGGGAACCACAGAGAAAAGAGACTTAAGACTAATTGGAATAATAACACGGAAAAAAAAAGAGAGAAAAACTTAAAAGTCCTCAACAAAACGCAACATGTGGAGCACTGCATTTGGTTTACATGTTTTCTAAGTTTAGATATTGGCCCAAACAAGTCAACTGCAAAAATAAATTTACTTAACAACTAAAGAAATAGAAAATCTGACCAGATATTTGATTATATAAGAATTATCTTTTTACGTGTGAAACTGGTTTTTCAGTTGTGTTTTAAAGACAAAAATCTAACGCAGGCCTGGTGGCTCATGCCTCTAATCTCAGAATTTTGGGAGACCAAGGCAGGAGGATTGCTTGAGGCCCGGAGTCCAAGGCCAGCCTGGGCAATGTAATGAGACACAATTTCTTAAAAAAAAAATTTAAACTTAGCTAAGTGTGATGGTGCCACATCTGTAGTCCTAGTTGCTTTGGAGGTTGAGGTGGGAGGATTACTTGAGCCCAGGAGCTTGAGGCTGCAGTGAGCTATGTACTCTTATGAGCCCCTGTACTCAAGCTGGGTGACACGGTAAAACCCTGTCTCAAAGAAAAAAACAAACCCCAAACCACCCCTCCCCACCAAATTTTTGTCTTTTAGATATATAAATCCTTGTATTTTTAGATGAATGATAAGACTGAGATGTACTTCAAAAACATCCATGGAGGGAACGGCGATGTTCAGTAGAGGGTAATACAGATGCAACAGTGGCCATATAAATTGATGACTGTTGGCAGCTGGGAGATGGATACTTTACTTCTGTGTACACTTGAAATGTTATATAATAAATTTAAAAAGTTATATTCTGGAACAACAAGTAGTTTGGCATGAGGAGAAAAGCAGATGCATGTGGGAGAATGATAAGCAACAAGGACTAAAATATTAACAGACTAGATTATCAACAGTGTTACACATTGTGTTAAAATATCTAGACTTCATGCTGAAGGAATTAGGGAATTAATAAATGATTATATAGAGAGAAGTAACAGGATCACACTTGAAGACACAGGGAGGCTAAATGGTTTTGATAAAAATGCCAGAATAGGCCGGGCGCGGTGGCTCATGCCTGTAATCCCAGCACTTTGGGAGGCCGAGGCGGGCGGATCACGAGGTCAAGAGATCGAGACCATCCTGGCCAACATGGTGAAACCCCGTCTCTACTAAAAGTACAAAAAATTAGCCAGGCGTGGTGGTGCGTGCCTGTTGTCCCAGCTACTCGGGAGGCTAAGGCAGGAGAATCGCTGAACCCGGAAAACAGAAGTTGCAGTGAGCCGGATTGCACCACTGCACT
>CAUYLG010051260.1:0-11707 GCA_963573385.1 Cacajao melanocephalus | reverse complement strand
TTCAACTCCCACTTATGAGTGAAAGTATGCAGTTTTTAGTTTTCTGTTCCTGTGTTAGTTTGCTGAGAATAATGGCTTCCAGCATCATCCATGTCCCTGCAAAGGACATGAACTCATCCTTTTTTATGGCTGCATAGTATTTTATGTTTTATATGTGCCACATTTTCTTTATCCAGTCTATCATTGATGGGCATTTGGGTTGGTTCCAAGTCTTTGCTATTGTGAACAGTGCTGCAATAAACATACATGTGCATGCGTCTTTATAGTAGGATGATTTATAATCATTTGGGTATATATCCAATAATGGGATTGCTGGGTCAAATGGTATTTGTTTCTAGATCCTTGAGAAATTGCCGCACTGTCTTCCACAATGGTTGAACTAATTTACACTCCCACCAACCATGTAAAACAGTTCCTATTTCTCCACAACCTCTCCAGTATCTGTTGTTTCCTGACTTTTTAATGACTGCCATTCTAACTGGCATGAGAAGATATCTCATTGTGGTTTTCATTTGCATTTCTCTAATGACCAGTGATGATGAGATGTTTTTTTCATATGTTTGTTGGCTGCATTAATGTCTTCATTTGAGAAGTGTCTGTTTATATCCTTTGTCTACTTTTTGATTTTTTTTTCTTGTAAATTTGTTTAAGTTCCTTATAGATTCTGGATATTAGCCTTTTGTCAGATGGATAGATTGCCAAGATTTTCTTCCATTCGGTTGGTTGCTGGTTGACTCTAATGATGGTTTCTCCTACTGTGCAGAAGCTCTTTAGTTTAATTAGATCCCATTTGTCAATTTTGACTTTTGTTGCCATTGCTTTTGGTGTTTTAGTTGTGAAGTCTTTAGCCATGCCTATGTCCTGAACGGTATTGCCTAGGTTTTCTTTTAGGGTTTTTATGCTTTTAGGTCTTACATTTAAGTCTTCAATCCATCTTGAGTTAATTTTTGTATTAGGTGTAAGGAAGAGGTCCAGGTTTGGTTTTCTGCATATGGGTAGCCAGTTTTCCCAACACCATTTATTAAATAGGAAATCCTTTCCCTATTGCTTTTTTTTTTTTGTCAGGTTTGTCAAAGATCAGATAGTTGTAGATGTGTGGCATTATTTGTGAGGCCTCTGTTTTGTTCCATTGGTCTATATATCTGTTTTGGTACCAGTACCATGCTGTTTTGGTTACTGTAGCCTTGTAGGTATAGTTTGAATTCAGGTGATGTGAGGCCTCCAGCTTTGTTCTTTTTGCCTAGGACTGTCTTGGCTATACAGGATCTGTTTTAGTACCATATGAAATTTAAAGTAATTTTTTCTAATTCTGTGAAGAAAGTCAGCGGTAGCTTGATGGGGATAGCATTGAATATATAAATTACTTTGGGTAGTATGGCCATTTTTATGATATTTATTCTTCTTATCCATGAGCATGTAATTTTTTCCATTTGTTTGTGTCCTCTTTTATTTCCTTGAGCAGTGGTTTGTAGTTCTCCTTGAAGAGGTCCTTCACTTCCCTTGTAAGTTGTATTTCTAGGTATTTTATTCTCTTTTTAGCAATTGTGAATGGGAATTCACTCATGATTTGTCTCTCTGTTTGTCTGTCATTGGGGTATAGGAATGCTTGTGATTTTTGCACATTGATTTTGTATCCTGAGACTTTGCTGAAGTTGCTTATCAACTTAAGGAGATTTTAGGCTGAGACAATGGGGTTTTCTAAATATATAATCATGTCATCTGCAAACAGATACAATTTGACTTCCTCTCTTCCTATTTGAATACTCTTTTTTCTTTCTCTTACCTGATTGTTCCGGCCAGAACTTCCAATATTATGTTGAATAGGAATGTTGAGAGAGGGCATCCTTGTCTTGTGCTGGTTTTCAAAGGGAATGCTTCCAGCTCTTGCCCATTAAGTATGATATTGGCTGTGGGTTTGTCATAAATAGCTCTTATTATTTTGAGATACATTCCACCAATACCTAGTTTATTGGGAGTTATAGGATGAAGGGTGTTGAATTACATCTAAGGCCTTTTCTGCACCTATTGAGATAATCATGTGGTTTTTGTCATTGGTTCTGTTTATGTGATGGATTATGTTTATTGATTTGCATATGTTGAACCAACCTTGAATCCCAGGGATAAAGTTGACTTGATTGTGGTGAATAAGCTTTTTGATGTTCTGCTAGATTTGGTTTTCTAGTATTTTATTGAGGATTTTCTCATCAGGGATATTGACCTGAAATTTTCTTTTTGTGTGTGTCTGTGTCTCTACCAGGTTTTGGTATCAGGATGATGCTGGCCTAATAAAATGAGGTAGGGACGAGGTTCTCTTTTTCTATTGTTTGGAATAGTTTCAGAAGGAATGGTAACGTCTCCACTTTGTACCTCTGGTAGAATTCAGCTGTGAATCTGGTCCTGGGCTTTTTTTGATTGGTAGGCTGTTAATTACTGCCTCAATTTCAGAACTTGTTATTGGTCTAATCAGAGATTTGACTTCTTCCTGGTTTAGTCTTGGGAGGGTGTATGTGTCTAGGAATTTATCCATTTCTTCTAGATTTTCTAGGTTATTTGGATAGAGGTGTTTACAGTATTCTCTGATGGTAGTTTGTATTTCTGTGGGATCAATGGTAATCTCCCCTTTATCTTTTTTTTATTATTTCTATTTGATTCTTCTCTCTTTTCTTCTTTATTAGTCTGGCTAGTGGTCTATCTTGTTAATATTTTCAAAACCCCAGCTTCTGGATTCATTGATTTTTAAAAGGGCTTTTTGTGTCTCTATCTCCCTCAGTTCTGCTTTCATCTTAGTTATTTCTTGTCTTATATTAGCTTTTGAATTTATTTGCTCTTGCTTCTGTAGTTCTTTTAATTGTGATGTTAGGGTGCCAATTTTAGATCTTTCTTGCTTTCTTCTTTGGGCATTTAGTGCCATAAATTTCCTTCTAAATACAGCTTTAGCTGTGACCCAGAGATTCCAGTATGTTGTGTCTTTGTTCTCATTGGTTTCAAATAACTTCTTTATTTCTGCCTTAATTTTGTTATTTATCCAGTAGTCATTCAGGAGTAGGTTGTTCCATTTCTTTGCAGCTGTGCAGTTTTGAGTGAGTTTCTTAATCCTGAGTTCTAATTTGATTGCACTGTGATCTGAGAGACTGTTTGTTATCATTTCTGTTCTTTTGCATTTGTTGAGGAGCAGTTTACTTCCAATTATGTGGTCAGTTTTAGAATAAGTGCAATGTGGTGCTGAGAAGAGTATATATTCTGTTGATTTGGGGTGGAGGGTTCTGTAGATACCTATTAGTTACACTTGGTCCAGAGCTGAGTTCAAGTCCTGAATATCCTTGTTAATTTTCTGTCTCATTGATCTGTCTAATATTGACAGTGGATGTTAAAATCTCCCACTGTTATTGTGTGGGAGTCTAAGTCTCTTTGTAGGTCTCTAGGAACTTGCTTTACGAATCTGAGTGCTCCTGTACTGGGTGCATGTATATTTAGGATAGTTAGCTCTTCTTGTTGCATTAATCTCTTTACCATTATTTAATGCCCTTCTTTGAACTTTTGGATCTTTCTTGGTTTAAAGTCTGTTTTATCAGAGACTAGGATGGCAACTTCTGCTTTTTTTTTTGCCTTCCATATGCTTGGTAAATATTCTTCTATCCCTTTATTTTGAGCCTCACTGGTGTTTCAGGCACCACTGGGGTATGAAAAAAAACTCCTGAAGCTAGCTTGGTGTCTGCCCAAATGGCCACCCTGTTTGTGCTTGAGAACCAGGGCCCTGGTGGTATAGATACCTGAGGGAATCTCCTGGTCTGTGGGTTGTGAAGACTGGGAAAAGTGTATCTGGAGTCCACCATTCCTCACCATACCTTCCTAGGGGAGGGAGTTCCCTGATCGCTTGCACTTCTCTGGTGAGGTGATGCCCCACCTTGCTTCGGCTTGCCCTTCATGGGCTGCACCCATTGTCTAACCAGTTCCAATGAGATGAGCTGGATACCTCAGTTGGAAATGCAGAAATCATGTGTTAGTCTCACTGGGAACTGCAGACAGGAGCTGTTCCTATTTGGCCATCTTCCCAGCCACTATCTAAGTTTTCTCTTTATTATGGGTTATATTTTTCTGCTTCTATGCATGCTTGGTAATTTTTGACTAGATGTCAAACATTGTGAATTTTACAATATTTGCTGTTTGATATTTTTGTATTTTTATCAATATTTTTGAGTTTGTTCTGGGATGTATTTAAGTTATTTGGAAGCTGTTTTTGTTCTCCTCGGGTCTTACTTTTAAGCTTTAAGCTCTATTAAGCAAGACCAAAGAAACATTTAATCTGAGGCTTTTTCTACTCAATACACTGTGAATTATGAAATGTTCCATTATTCTGGGTAGAAACAGGCATTAGTCCCAGTCTTACGTGAATCACATGTTTTGCTCTTACTGATCTATTTTGTTGGTTTGTTTTCGGTCTTATATACCTTCCTCACATACGTGTGCTGACCATACTCAACTGAATAATTTAGAGAAATCCTCTGCAGATATCTGTTTTTTTTTTCCTGTGTAACTCTCTCTTCTGATATTCTGTTCTACTGAATTCTAACTGCCTTAATGTCTTTTGACTCCCAAATCTATCTGCTTTATTCAGAGAGTGTTCTGAGCTCTGTTGGGGTTCCTCCTCCTTTTGCCATGGCCTGAAACTCTCTCCAGGCAGTAGGCTGGGCAACAACAGGGCTAATGTTTTACATTTCTCATTTCTCAGCAATCACTGTCTCTTCATGTTTAAGGTCTAATGTCTTCAGAACCATCATGTTTGTTTTCCATTTTAGATATTTTAGGTAGGAGGTTGCATCCAGTTCCTGCTACTTTCTCTTGTCCCAATATATGTGTTTCGAGTGTTCTGGGATATTACTGAAAGTGCTGAGCAGGAGGCTACTCTGTCTGAAATGCACCATGTCTCAGAATCACTGAGCATGCTGTTCCGTCTGCAGATAACACTGTTCCATATATGTTTCATCTAGCTAGCTTCTATTCATTCTCTAAGTCTCAATCTACACATGACTTTGTTCCAAAACCTGTTCTATGAACTTCTGTCCTCTTAAATTTCTTCTTTTAGATGATTCTATAATATTCTGTACTTCCCCTTTAGCCATACTTATTTACAGTTATAATTCTCTTCATTTGTCTTTCTTTGCTGCATGGTTATAAGCTCTATCAGGACAGAGCCATCATTCATTCCCTTATTCCATATACCATTATAGTAGGTGTTTAATAAGTGTTTGTAGAATGAATAAATAAAAGATAATGACAGCAGTGTCTATGGCAAGGGCAACGGTCCCTGATGTGTGTTGTGTACTCAGAATAACCACTAACTGTTGCTGCTGTAAATCATATGGTAGCTGACTGGAATTACTATCTATCTACACACACACACACACACACACACACATTCACGTATATATGCACATCTGACATATGTTCTAAAATTTTAGACATACTTCATGGTTGAGGACAGAGGAAACTCCATCCTTCATGGATATCATGGATAGATTAGTAAAGCAGGGGCAGTCACCAAAATCTGGGTGATTATCACAAGTTAACTGTCTTTATAGACTGCTGGTGCTTGGGGATGGTCAGGTTTCCCAATATTTTATTTATCATTTTAGGTGTGTGTGTCTATGTGTATGTATATATGTGTGTGTGTGTGTATATATATATATATATATAAACTTATATAGGATAAATATGTATTTTTTTTTGTTTCTTGCTTGTTTTACAACCCAAGACATACATTCTAGGAAATCAGGGCATGGCTTATTATGTTTTCTGCCCCCTCCCTGATTCTAGGGCAATCTTTTTTACACACTAGGCACTTTTTTACAAAGTAGGCACTCAATGAATATCAAATTAACATTCATTTAATATTAATATAAATGCTAATTTCATATTAATTCATGTGTTAAACACATGAATAAGATACCTTTATGCCTACTCTACTTTAATTCTGGTTAAGTAGTATGCTAAACTACTACATTTTTTTGTTTAGTTTTAAAAACACAAGTGTAAATCAAACTACAGTCTCTATTTATATTTTTTTCTTGCATCTTATTTGGCTTTCATTCATATGTATATATACATATACATATATATACACACATATACATATACACACACACACACACACATATATATATATATATATGTATATATATATATATATATATACACATCTATATAATTGCACTTTAGGTTCTGGGGTACATGTGCAGAATATGCAGGATTGTTGCATAGGTACGTACATGGCAATGTGGTTTGCTGCCTCTATCCCCCCGTCACCTATATCTGGCATTTCTTCTCATGTTATCCCTACCCAACCTCCCTACCCCACACTGTCCCTCCCCTAGTCTCCCTCAACAGACCCCAGTGTGTGATGTTCCCCTCCCTGCATCCATGTGTTCTCATTGTTCAACACCCACCTATAAGTGAGAACATGTGGTGTTTGATTTTCTGTTCTTGTGTCAGTTTGCTTAGAATGATGGTTTCCAGGTTCATACATGTCCCTGCAAAGGACATGAACTCATAATTTTTTATGGCTGCATAGTATTCCACGGTGTATGTGTGCCACATTTTCTTTGTCCAGTCTATCATTGATGGGCATTTGGGTTGGTTCCAGGTCTTTGCTATTGTAAACAGTGCCACAGTGAATATACGTGTGCATTTGTCTTTATAATAGAATGATTTACAATCCTTTGGATGTATACCCAGTAATGGGATTGCTGGGTCAAATTGAATTTCTATTTCTAGGTCCTTGAGGAATCGTCACACTGTCTTCCACAATGGTTGAACTAATTTACACTCCCACCAACAATGTAAAAGTGTTCCTATATTTCCATATCTTCTCCAGCATCTTTTGTCTCCAGATTTTTTAACGATTGCCATTCTAACTGGTGTGAGATGTTATCTCAATGTAGTTTTGATTTGCATTTCTCTAATGACCAGTGATGATGAGCATTTTTTCATATGTTTATTGGCCTCATAAATGTCTTCTTTTGAAAAGTGCTGTTCATATCCTTTGCCCACTTTGGAATGGGTTTGTTTGTTTTTTGTCTTGTACATCTGTTTTAGTTCTTTATAGATTCTAGATACTAGCTCTTTGTCAGATGAGCAAATGGCAAAATTTTTTTCCCATTCTGTTGGTTGCTGGTTCACTCTAATGATTGTTTCTTTTTCTGTACAGAGGCTCTGGAGTTTAATTAGATCCCATTTGTCTATTTTGGCTTTTGTTGCTGATGCTTTTGGTGTTTTAGTAATGAATTTCTTGCCTATGCCTATGTCCTGAATGGTTTTGCCTAGGTTTTCTCCTAGGATTTTTATGGTTTTAGGTCTTATGTTTAAGTCTTTAATCCATCTGGAGTTAATTTTAGTGTAAGGTGTCAGGAAGGGGTCCAGTTTCTGCTTTCTGCATATGGCTAGCCAGTTTTCCCAATACCATTTATTAAACAGGGAATCCTTTCCCCATTGCTTTTTTTGGTCAAGTTTGTCAAAGATCAGATGGTTGTAGATGTGCGGTGTTGCCTCTGAGGCCTCTGTTCTGTTCCGTTGGTCTACATCTCTGTTTTGGTACCAGTACCATGCTGTTTTCATTACTGTAGCCTTGTAGTATAGTTTGAAGTCAGACAGCATGATGCCTCCAGCTTTGTTCTTTTTGCTTAGAATTGTCTTGGGTATGCAGGCTCTCTTTTAGTTTCATATGAAGTTTAAGGTGGTATTTTCTAATTATGTGAAGAAGGTCATAGGTAGCTTGATGGGGATAGCATTGAATGTATAAATTATTTTGGGCAGTATGGCCATTTTTGCAATATTGATTCTTCCTAACGATGAGCATGGAATGTTTTTCCATCTGTTTGTGTCCTCTCTTATTTCGTTGAGCAGTGGTTTATAGTTCTCCTTGAAGAGGTCCTTTACATCCTTTGTTAATTGTATTCTTAGGTATTTTATTGTCTTTGTAGCAATTGTGAATGGCAGTTCGTTCTTGATTTGGCTCTCTTTGAGTCTGTTATTGGTGTATAAGAATGTTTGTGATTTATGTACATTGATTTTGTATCTTGAGACTTTGCTGAAGTTGCTTATCAGTTTAAGGAGATTTCGGGCTGAGATGATGGGGCCCTCTAAATATACAATCATGTCATGTGCAAATAGAGACAATTTGACTTCCTCTTTTCCTAATTGAATATCCTTTATTTCTTTTTCTTGCCTGATTGCTCTGGGTAGAAATTCCAATACTATATTGAATAGGAGTGGTGAGAGAGGGCATCCTTGTCTAGTACCAGATTTCAAAGGGAACGCTTCCAGTTTTTGCCGATTCAGTATGATATTGGATGTGGGTTTGTCATAAATAGTTTTATTATTTTGGGGTGCATTCCATTGATACCTAGTTTATTGAGAGTTTTTAGCATAAAAGGCTGTTGAATTTTGTCAAAGGCCTTCTCTGCATCTATTGAGATAATCATTTGATTTTTGTCTTTGGTTCTGTTTATGTGATGGATTACGTTTATAGACTTGCATATGTTGAACCAGTCTTGCATCCCTGGGATGAAGCCTACTTGATCGTGATGGATAAGCTTTTTGATGTGCTGTTGCAATCAGTTTGCCAGTATTTTATTGAATATTTTTGCATCTATGTTCATCATGGATACTGGCCTAAAGTTTTCTTTTTTTTAATTGAGTCTCTGCCAGGTTTCTGTATTAGGATGATGTTGGTCTCATAAAATGATTTGGGAAGGATTCCCTCTTTTTGGATTGTTTGGAATAGTTTCAGAAGGAGTGGTACCAGCTCCTCTTTGTATGTCTGGTAGAATTCTGCTGTGAAACCATCTGGACCTGGGCTTTTTTTGATTGGTAGGCTATTAATTGCTACCTCAACTTCAGCCCTTGTTATTGGTCTATTCAGGGTTTCGACTTCTTCCTGGTTTAGGCCTGGGAGGGTGCAAGTGTCCAGGAATTTATCCATTTCATCCAGGTTTACTGGTTTATGTGCATAGAGTTGTTTGTAGCAATCTCTGATGGTAGTTTGTATTTCTGTGGAATTGGTAGTGATATCCCCTTTATAGTTTTTTATTGCATCTATTTGATTCTTCTCTCTTTTCTTTTTTATTTATCTGGCCAGCAGTCTATTTAGTTGATCTTTTCAAAAAACCAGCTCCTGGATTTATGGATTTTTTGAAGGGTTTTTTTTTGTGTCTCTATGTCCTTCAGTTCTGCTCTGATCCTAGTTATTTCTTGTCTTCTGCTAGGTTTTGAGTTTTTTTAATCTTCCTCCTCTAGCTCTTTCAATTTTGATGATAGGGTGTCAATTTTCGATCTTTCCTTGCTTCTTGTGTGGGCATTTATTACTATAAATTTTCCTCTAGACACTGCTTTAAATGTGTCCCAGAGATTCTGGTACGTTGTGTCTTCATTCTCATTGGTTTCAAAGAACATGTTTATGTCTGCCTTCATTTCATTGTTTATCCAGTCAACGTTCAAGAGCCAGTTGTTCAGTTTCCATGAAATTTTGTGGTTCTGAGTTAGTTTCTTAATCTTGAGTTCTAATTTGATTGCACTGTGGTCTGAGAGACTGATTGTTATGATTTCCGTTCCTTTGCATTTGCTGAGGGGTGATATACTTCCAATTATGTGGTTAATTTTAGAGTAGATGTGATGTGGTGCTGAGAAGAATGTATATTCTGTGGATTTTGGCAGGGTGGGAGAGTTCTGTAGATGTCTATTAGGTTTGCTTGGTCCAGATCTGAGTTCAAGTCCTGGCTATCTTTGTTAATTTTCTGTATCGTTGATCTGTCTAATATTGACAGCGGAGGGTTAAAGTCTCCCACTATTATTGTGTGGGAGTCTAAGTCTCTTTGTAGGTCATTAAGAACTTGCTTTATGTATCTGGGTCTTCCTGTATTAGGTGTGTATACATTTAGGATCGTTAACTCTTCTTGTTGCATTGATCCTTTTACCATTATGCAATGCCCTTCTTTGTCTCTTTTGATCTTTGTTGGTTTAAAGTCCGTTTTATCAGAGACTAGGATTGCAACCCCTGCTTTTTTTTTTTTTTTGTTCTCCCTTTGCTTGTTAAATCTTCCTCTCTCCCTTTATTTTGAGCCTATGTGTGTCTTTACTTGTGAGAACACTGATGAGTTTTGACTTTTTATCCAATTTGCCAGTCTGTGTCTTTTGATTGGGGCATTTAGCTCATTTACATTTAGGGTTAATATTGTTATGTGTGAGTTTGATCCTGCCATTTTGATGCTAGCTGGCTGTTCTGCCAGTTAGTTGATGCAGTTTCTTCATTGTGTCAATGCTCTTTACCATTTGGTACATTTTTGGAGTGGCTGGTACTGGCTGTTTCTTTCTATGTTTAGTGCTTCTTTCAGGAGCTCTTGTAAGGCAGGCCTGGTGGTGATGAAATCTCCCAGCAATTGCTTGCCCATAAAGGATTTTATTTCTCCTTAACTTATGAAGCTTGGCTGAATATGAAATTCTGGGTTGAAAGTTCTTTCTTTTAAGGGTGTTTAATATTGGCCCCCACTCTCTTCTGGCTTATAGGGTTTTTGCTAAGAGGTGCACTGTGAGTCTGATGGGCTTCCCTTTGTGGGTAACCTGGACTTTCTCTCTGGCTGCCCTTAGCATTTTTTCCTTCATTTCAGTGCTGGTGAATCCAATAATAATATGCCTTGGGGTTGCTCTTCTTGAAGAATATCTGTGTTGTTCTCTGTATTTCTTGGACTTGAATGTTGGCCTGCCTTGCTAGGTTAGGGAAATTCTCCTGGATAATATCCTGAAGAGTGTTTTCCAGCTGGGATTCATTCTCTCTGTCACATTCAGGTACACCTATCAAATGTAGATTAGTTCTTTTCACATAATCCCATATTTCTTGGAGGCTTTGATCATTTCTTTTCACTCTGTTTTCTCTAATCTTGCCTTCTTATTTTATTTCATTGAGTTGATCTTCAATCTCTGATATCCTTTCTTCTGCTTGGTCAATTTGGCTATTGAAACTTATGTATGCTTTGTTAGGTTCTCGTGTTGTGTTTTTCAGCTCCATCAGGCCATTTATATTCTTCTCTAAGCTGTTTATTCTCATTAGCATTTCATCAAACATTTTTTCAAGGTTCTTAGGTTTTGGCATTGGGTTAGAACATGTTCTTTTAGCTCAGAGAAGTTTGTTATTATCCACCTTCTGAAGCCTGTTTCTGTCAATTCATCAGACTCATTTTCCATCCAGCTTTGTTCCCTTGCTGGTGAGGCATTGTGATCCCTTGGAGGAGAGAGATATTCTGGTTTTTGATATTTTCATCCATTTTGCACTGGTTTCTTTCCATCTTTGTGGATTTATCTACCTGTGATCTTTGTAGTTGGTGACTTTCAGATGCAGTTTCTGAGTGGATGTCCTTTTTGTTGATGATGAAGTTATTTCTTTCTGTTTCTTAGTTTTCCTTCTAACAGTTAGGCCTCTCTGCTGTAGAACTGCTGGAGGTCTACTCCAGACCCTGCTTGCTTGGGTATCACCTGTGATGGATGCAGAGCAGTAAGGGTTACTGCCAGTTTCTTCTTCAGTTATCTTTGTCCCAGAAGGATACCCACCAGATGTCAGCCTGAGCTCTCCTTTATGAGGTGTCTCTTTGGATATATGGGGGTCAGGGAGCTGCTTGAGGAGACAGTCTGTCCCTTATAGGAGCTCAAGTGCTGAGCTGTG
>CAUYLG010051259.1:0-10328 GCA_963573385.1 Cacajao melanocephalus | reverse complement strand
AAGAGGAAGAGAAAGAGGGAGAGAGAACGAGATTCTTGTTCTATTGCCCAGGCTAGAATGCAGTCTAAAAATGGGTATTAATGCCATTGCAGATGGTTTGTGGTGAATAACGTCTAAGAATTTTTCAGTCACACATCACATACCATAACCCACAATAACATGGGCCAACACCAGATGGATACAACTCATATTGTTGAAAGTGCCAACAGTTTTCACTTTTCATTCAGTGGTGTTATCTCACATCAGCAGCAAGATGAATAAGAAAACGGGAAGAATAAGGAGAATAATCATTAAATGTATAAAATTATTGTACTTTAAATAATAGAACTATTGGAAAGAAACCAAACTATCCTTAGGGCAGAGAAGAGTCAAAGCTCTGTGTACAATGTAGGAAGAAAAAACATAACTTCAAGCCATGCAGAGTATTTTCTGAGAAATTCTGCCAAGTCGGGCACTTCAGCTGAAAGCTCCATAAATCTATAACAGTGTTGGCAAAGGACAGAAACAAAATAGAGAAAATGCATTCCCTTTGAACAAAACAATGCAAACCTGTTTTTTTGTTTTTGTTTTTGTTATTTTTTTTTTTTTTGACACAGTTTCTCTTTTGTTGCCCAGGCTGAAATGCAGTGGCACCGTCTTGGCTCACTGCAACCTCCGCCTCCCCGGTTCAAGTGATTCTCCAGCCTCAGCCTCCAAAGTAGCTGGGATTACAGGCACCGGCCACCACAACCCGCCAATTTTGTGTATTTTTAGGAGAGACAGGGTTTCACTATGTTGGCCAGGCTGGTCTCAAACTCCGACCTCAGGTGACCTACCCACTTCATTCTGCTAAAGTGTTGGGATTAAAGGCCTGAGCCACGGCACCTGGCCAACCTGGACACAGCATTGCCATCATATCCCAGTGCAAAACTGAATTGAAGAAACCTAAGAAAGTCCCCTAGAAATGACGATAAAAAGTGATCACTTTTTTTTCCTTCTCACCGTTAAACTTACCCTCATTTCTATCCAATTCTCTTGACACTCTTCTCTTAGTAAAAATTGTATCAAGTAATTAAAGACATAGAAGAATATATTTTCTTGTGCCAAATTATGAGGCTCCAGAGAAGATAAACAAGTTAATTGAGAAAGGAATGTTTTTGAATTCCAAGATTTGACTAAAGCTCAACTTGTAAGCCTACTCTAAGTCTCAGCTGTGCCACGAATAATGGATCTGTAACTAAGGTCAGGGTATTTGCAGAGCCTGCCTGACCTCCTCGTACATCGCTAGTCACCTGCTGTCTTCATCAGAGAGTCTAAGGCCCATCTGCCTATGGTTTTGTCTTGCCATGGCAACTCTTATGGCTACTACCAATTTCATTTGATGTTCAAAAGAGGAAATAAGAAATCACACAAATTTCCTATATGTTCTTGATTTTCAGAATTGTCAGACTTACCTGTGGAGGAATAGTAATTTCTTATCCTATTCAAAGTCCCCAATGTGGAAGGATTTATACCTGAATGATTAATCTTGGGAGACTCATTCCTGAAGATTAGTTAAGAAACCACACAGGATATTGTTAGGGCTCCCTCTGGAGATGTTTACAAAAGTAACATCATAATGTATAGAATCCTAATTTAGATGTACATAGTGTCTTTCAGTAAATGCAAACACACTTGGTACAGATTTTGATATTGAGATTAATTATAGAACAGATAGAAAGGTGTTCCATTCTTTGTAATCAAAAGACCTTTGCTGTGACTCTGTACATTATATCCTCAGCTAAAATAGTTTTTTCCTTTTCTGAAAACCCCTGGTGGTTTTCTCTGCCTCTCTTGCAATATTTGCTTCCTTTTATAACTTTGCTATTACTCCTACTGGGTTGTAAATGCTCTGAGAATAAAGCTAACATCAATTTCACCTTGATATTCCCTATGGAGGTCTGCACAACATTTTGGGTGTACAGTTAATATTTAGTGAAGAATAATTGAATAAATGACTGAACAGTGGTAATTAGTTTAAACAAAATTAGTTCAAGTACACTTACTGCCATGAGCCACTTATACAAAGGTATGTGTAATTTATGATTGCAGAGATATGTTAATTCATATAATGTTTAATCTTTGGGCCCCAAGTATATTACTATTTGAAATCAAAATAAAGTCCTACTACTTCTGGGTCAGATTCATCGTAATATTATTGTAACTTAATATAATAGTATGATATCCTTCAGTAGGGCTAAAACAATCTTCCTCTCCTGCATAGTATTCACCATTAATTATTGACATTTAAAAATGTAGATTACGACAGAGAGAAATCAAAACCCAAGGCCTGGTTCTTCAGCCTGGACACACTAATGAGTGGAGAGGAAAAACAATAACAAAAATCCTTAAAGGATCTCTCTGAGATTGGCTATCCCAATCCACCTGGCTGAGGCTTTGACCCTGAATCAACTTGTTGAGAAGCTAAAGCAAAGTCAACTTTGGGATTAGCTTATTTGAGCAGCTGTGATCACAGCCATTTTCACAGTTTCTTCAGTTACCAGGTGGCATGGACAGTACTTAAATTTCCAGACTTCCAGCATGTCCCAAATAGGGGAGCATGTGAATAGCTAAGATTTGATGACGTGGACATGTTGCACCAGTGAAGCTGAGTCCTACACAGCAGACTTCCCAGGCCATCTCTGAATTGATATAAGAGGCAGACCTAAGGGAGGTCTGTAATTCCTGTGAAAACCGAGGTGCAACTGGATCACCATGGAAGATAAGAAGGTTATGACTCTATCCAGCCAAAAGACAGAAATGACTCTGAGGTATATTTTTCATGGTGGACGACAGCAGAGCAAACTGTCACCAGGCAGATTAGAGGTCAAGAAAGACCAGAAAGCAGCACCAGATGCATTTCTAGGCCTCCCTTCCTTACCCAAGTCATAAAAGGGAAAAGGGGTTAAAATTATAATGACTACATATTTATCTAAAGAGGAAGACAAACCAAAAGAGTTATTTCAATCATTGACCATCTTAAGATCAAAGCTACTCTATAAAAGAAAGCCATAGATCACAAGTCCATGTAACATGTAATCATATCCTGACTCATAAACACAAGGTTTTGCAATACCTGGACATTTTGCTTCCATACAAGGAATTGCAGATGGCCATGTAGCAGTCATAAGCCATCATTGTGAGCATATAGTAATCTGTGATCACCAGTGCAATGAAAAAGTGAAATTGGATAAAGCAGCCAATGAAGCTGCATTTAGACACATTGGTGATTCAGGGATAGGTGGCTCTATAGTAGGATTGTGTGAACTTTGGGATAATGGCACATACTTAAAACAAAACTACCATTTGCCCCAGCAACCCCATTACTGAGTATACACACAAAGAAGTACAAATCATTCTGCCATAAAGACACATTCATGTTTATGTTGATCACAACAGTATTCACAATAGTGAAGACATGGAATTTAACTTAAATGCCCTTCAACAGTAGGTCAAATACAAAAAATGCAGTACATATACATTATGGAAAGCTATGCAGGCATAAAAAAAGAATGAGATTATGTCTTTTATAGCAACAGGGATGAAGCTGGAGGATAATATCCAAAGCAAACCAATGCAGAAACAGAAAATCAAATACTGCATGTTCTTACTTACATGTGGAAGCTAAACATTGAATACAGAGGGACATAAAAAAGGGAACAACAGACACCACAGCCTACTTGAGGGTAACAGGTGGGAGAAGGCTAAAAATTGAGACACTATCTGTTAGGCACTATGCTTATCAACTGGATGATGAAATAACTTGCACACCAAAACCTTGTGAAACGTAATTTTTCTTATTATGCTGCCTAACTGAGTGTAGAGAGTTGGATATGTTTTACATAGTATCAGTTAAATATTAAACACAATTAAGAGCATTTGGCTTCAAAATAATAGTAAATTGGTAGAATTTATTATGGTTATAGTACTATTTATACAAATAATAATAATACAACATCAGTGATGTAGTCTCTAGGCGCATGACACCATTATAGAACACTCCTCAGCTAGGATTTTGATAATAATAGCATGCTACAACTTTTAAATAAAAATAGTAAATTGAACAATCACAAACAAGTAAAAATTTCAAAGGCCAGTAGGATGTATTCAACTACCTGACCACAGTATCGTTTGTGTAGCTAAATCTATCTGCTGTCTCTCTAGTAGACATAAATGTTAGTCATTACAGTGGAAAAAAATGACATGAACTAAGGAATTAATGTCTTTGAGTAATATAGACAGAGCCTTCTGAAGGTTTTTTTAATGAATAATTATATAAGTATGTGTAAAACTGTTCTTGGAGTAAGTATCATACACATAGCTAAATTCTGTATTTTCTATTCATTGCTGTATAAACAAATTAACATTGCCTTCTTTTGTGTGGACATCTGGTCCTGTGATTCCATACTTAAAATTATAAATACTTTACTCTTTCTGAATGAAAATAGCTCATTCATTGCTTTCATCTAACCATTTAGTTCTCATAGAGCCAGTTTTATTTTTGTCAGAAAATGTACTTTTGTATATCTTATGTTTTATTAGGTAGCCATTGTATACCAACATATAAAAGAAAATACATACATACATACATACATACATACACATGTATAGTGGGGCATATTTTCTTCAAAGTAAAAGCATTCTGCTTAAAAATGAGCCAAATCTTCAACTATTTTTATGCAAAACAAGATACCTCTACATTAAGGGAGGAGAAAATGAGAGACACCAGTTTTAGAGAGACACTAGTTTTATAATCTTATAGTACCTTCTATTCCAACAGAAAAATTTTTTTTGGAGACAAAGTCTCGTTCTGTTGCCCAGCCTGGGGTGCAATGGTGTGACCTCGGTTCACTGCAAACTTTGCCTCCTGGGTTCAAGCAATTCTCCCTGCCTCAGCCTCCTGAGTAGCTGAGATTACAGGCGTGTACCACCACACCTGGCTAAGTTTTGTATTTTTAGTAGAGACAGGGTTTTGCAACATTGACCAGGCTAATCTCAAACTCCCGACCTCATGTGATCCAGCAGCCTTGGCCTGCTGGGATTACAGGCAAGAGCCACGGCACCTGGCCTCCAAAATAGTTAAGCAATATTACTGTATTTTACAATTTTAGTAATTCAAGGAATCAAAATAAACCACAGACTAACAGGGATAGAGAAGATTTTACACATCAATTTGAAATAAACACACAGCAATGCTCAGTATTCTCAAATCTCATGCTATGTAACAAATCTACATTTTGATTTTGATATATAGCTACATTTTATTGACTGATTTCTCAGAGCATAATTCATCACCTGCAACTCTAAGAAAATTAGGGATGCTTCTTCTGTCTTGGTGAGAGAGCACTTTGATTCATTTGTACTAACCTGGAACTATGTGTGCACTGGAAGATACAGACTAATGAACATATCTCTAGGTCCCTTTGTCTTCTAACAAATACAGTCCTACACAATTTTCAAATATTCTTCATTCTATTTGCAACTCCCTTTCCAAATCAACGATTTTATGCATCATCAATTTTATAAATAGTCCTGGTTCTCAGACCTGTCTTTAATTCTTAGCATGTTAATGAAATTAACCTCAATAGGGCAGACTAGTTCCAACATAAATCCATAACTTCCATCCTCCAAAGGACCGTGGATTCTGACCAATACTCTTCTTCCTTCTACTGATTATGCCACTCTTCTGTTCTTACAGTCTTTCAAACCTTTCCTCTCCTCAAATGTCTCACCTGCCACAACTTCCTACCCCTCACTTTCATTAGATGACCTCACTCCAGGGTTTATAGCCAAAAGTTGAAGAGTTCTGATGAGAACCTCCTTGTTTTCATTATAAAGGCAAAAGCTATCCATGTTTTCCTCTTCCATATTATTTAAAGTGATGGCTAATTGCTCTATTTGTACTGAAGGTCTCATGTACACTTGTACCAAAACTCTACATAAATGTAACAAAGGGATTTCGTCCTCAAAGGAGAGTTGAGCTCCAGAAAGCATCAAGTTAAAGTGATGCTCTTGAGGAACAAAGAATATTTTAATTGGCTCTTTAGAATTAGTTTAAAAATACTCTAGGGAATATACCTCATAAATATATTATAAATCTTGCTCCCTTGTTTTTATAACATATTGTCCGTTAACATTAAGAGGTAGTTTATTTTTTACATTTGTTTACTTAAAATACAACTTTGTGTGTGTGTGTGTGTGTGTGTGTGTGTAGAGATAAGTATTCCATCAATGGAGAAAACAAATATTTTCTCCAATTTCACTTGACTTTTCTATCCATATGTTAATATTACATTGACTCAAGCACTATGCTTGACAACTGGATGAAGAAAAAATCTGTACACTAAAACCCCATGACACATAAGTTGCCGTTATAACAAAGCTTCACATGTACCCCTGAACCTAAAATGAAAGTTAAAAAAGAAATCTGTCCCAAGGAGACTGTTTTTTCTTAATATGCTGCATCCTACTTAAGGAACTATGAATTTCATACGTTGTTTTTCAAGATTATACTGCCTACCTGATTGTAGACAGTTTGATGCAATTTGCATAGTATCGGTTAAATATTAACCACAAATAAGAGCATTTCGCTTCAAAATAATAGTAAATGGGTAGACTTTATTATAGTTATAATACTATTTATGCAAATAAATATAATAAATTATACAAATAATAAAACAATATCAGTGATGTAGTGTCTAGTGTGCATGACACCGTGATAGAACACTTCTCAGATAGGATTTTGATATTAATAGCATGCTACAACTTTTGTATAAAAATAGTTGATTGAAAAATCACAAACAAGTAAAAATCTCAAGGGCCAATAGAATGTATTCAACTACCTGACTTCTGTATTTTGTTTTTAAAAATTTTAGAATAAGTCAGTAATCTGTGTGTTTAGTAAACTGAAGTGTAGTGACCCATACACTGGCTATACTTATTTTTCTTTTTTAATTTTAGGTTCTGGGGTACATATGAAGGTTTGCTAGATAGATGGAGCTATTGTCATGGGGGTTTGTTGTGCAGATTATTCCATCACTCAGATATTAAGCCCAGTAGTCAATAGTTGTCTCATCTGTTTGAAGAATGTTATGCAATGTGATACTCGGTGTTGTAAACATGTTTTGTAAAAAGAAACCTACAAATTGCATCATATGGGGAACACGTTTAGTCCATCAACTAATCGAATGGGTTATTTTAACCTTCTTTTTTGAGGTCTAAACAGCATAAACCATCGTTGCCTACACTAAGTTTGTTAATGAAAAGAGCAGTGGGAAGGCAAGGAATGTAATTTTACTGAATAAATGTATTGTGGACTCTAGTCACTATTGTAGAGCAAGATTTCTCCTGGTAATTCATGATCCCACCCTTATCACCAACATACACAAATACACACATACCACACAGACACACATATACAGGTAGGTAATGGACACGTGAGCCATTGCAGGCAAGAACAGTTCTTTCTAAAAACAGACACCTTGCCTGTAATGCAATAATTCTGAAAATGTGTCAAGATGAGTATGTTGTGTAAAAAGCCTGTGAACAGAAAAAAATGAATACATAATATGAGAAAATAAATGAAAGGCTTGGCATCACAGAGACTGTTAAAATTCCAGGCCTATGTCAGTTTGAATAACTTTTTATGCCTTCATGAAAAAAAGATGAATATTTTATTACCATATGGTGAAATCATGTGTTTTACATAAAATGAAAGATATAAAATACTAAAATGGTTTTGTTTATTAAAGTTTTTAGTTTCCAAGAACACAGAACAGCTTGATTTAAAAGAAATAAACATTATCTCACAGATTACCCAAGCATATATAATAGAACTTTCAATTCTAACATTGACTTTTTAAAACTGAGGATATGGAAAATGATGCCAGAGCAACATTTTGTCTTCCATGATGCTGTGCCTTCTGTTGGAATTATGTTCTCAATTTAAAAACTTATTAATGGGCTACTATGAAGGTATGGAGAGGGACATAAGTAGGTTTCATTTCTTACAGAGCTCTCACACTATGTTAGGAAATGTTACATTATATTATTATTATTATTTGTTTCTGAGACTAAGAGCTGATTAGAGCTGTAATATCTACAGAATCACCGGAATATATATGTGTAGCCGTCTACTTTGGGAAGGACAATGAAAATAGTATTTGTGTATGTCTTGAAATATGAAGGTCTTTCAGGAAAAAGAATGGTGAGATGGGCAAAAACATTGATTAGGCAATAAAATAGTGTATTTTTAATATAGAACATCTGAAAGACAATAAAGGAGAATAAAATTATAATATTGAGGTTCAATTTCTCATCAAAAATAATATGCTGTCATTGAAAGCAAAATTATTTCTTAGGCACTTTTAAATGGCCACTTTTCCATTTAGATGACAACTAGTCTTTGAATGAAATCATCTACTCTGATTGTTGAAACTATATTTTATCCAATCCCCACGACTTGGAGGCATTTATTGTTCACATGTCCATGATCCCAATCTGCAAAGAAAACGTAGTCCTGCTTAGGAGATATCTCAATTAAAACTACCAATCATATCAGCTGAAAACTTTGAAATTATCGAAATAAAATTGCATCTGGTAGCAAAATAGACATGTATGCTTATTGGCCAAGGCATTCGAGAAAGAATGTGTATCTTGCCCTAGTTCTTGAAGGTTAAACCACTTCCACATGTAAAGCTCAAACAACCTGGGGCCTTTCGGGGAAGTTGGAGGGCTAGGGGAGGGATAGCGGGGGGTGGGGGATTAGGGAGGGCTAACATTAGGAGAAATACCTAATGTAGATGAGGGGGGGATGGGTGCAGCAAACCACCATGGCACATGTATACCTATGTAACAAACTTGCACATTCTGCACATGTACCTCAGAACTTAAAGTATAATACAGATAGATAGATAGATAGATAGACAGACAGATAGATAGATGATAGATGATAGATAGATAGATAGATAGATAGACAGATAGATCAAGCAACCTGACAGTTTACACACAAGAATTGTGCAGAAGAACTCCTTCCTAACCCCAGAAACTTCCACTTCGTAATAACTTTTGGCATTCTTATCCAGTGTTTTATCCTTATACTTTTCGTGGAGTTGACTCTCATTATTCTTGCTACATATCCTTTCTCTAGGTTAAGAACACTGGACTTCAGCCCCTCTGTCACCAATTACTTCTGGCATTTCACTCTGGTTCATTAGGGGCACGACATAGTTTCTAAGCCCGGTTTTGCTGTGTGGACATTTACTGGCTCAGCTCATTCCTCATAACTTCTTTAGCAGTTCAAACATCATCCAATCAAAGAGCCATCACACATGGAAGAAGGTAGAACTGCTCCTTTTGCCACGCAGTCTTTCCCTGTCTCAGCAACCTTTATATTGGGTTTTATAGCTATGAACATGGTGTTGAGCTGTGATCGTTGGTTATTGTTGAGATTTAGGTTATGTAGAATAAGTGGGATTTATATGGAGTGGCCATATTCTCCAGGTAGCTTGGAACAGTTAGTACAACTCCACTAACAGACAAAGGCCTCATGGCAGAATGAAATGAAATCAGGGTGAATGGAAGTGGATTTGGTCATTTGTAAGATTCCTTGGAGTCTTGGCATCCCATGGTTTGATGATTCTAAGTAGAGACATAAGAGACTGTTTTAAAAATTTTACTTAAAGAAGCTTCGACTTCCTTGTTTCTCAAACTATACATGAGAGGATTCAACATGGGGATGACTACTGTGTAAAATACAGACACCACTTTGTCTTGATCCATTGAGTAGCTGGAGCTGGGATGCAGATACATAAACAGGATTGTCCCAAAGAAGATGGTGACGACCGTCAAGTGGGAAGCACAGGTGGAGAAGGCCTTGTACTTCCCTTCTGCAGAGTGAATCCTCAAGATGGCAGCAAGGATGTAGAGATAGGAAGCAAGAATAAGTAAGAGACAGCTCAATTCATTAAAACTGGCAAAGGCAAAAATGACAACCTCACTGATGTGTGTATCAGAACAAGAGAGTTTCAGGAGGGGCGGAGTATCACAGAAAAAATGGTTAATGACATTGGAGCGGCAGAAAGACAGCTGGAAGGTGAAGCCAGTGTGAATGGCAGCATTTACAAAGCCTGCAAGATATGTGGCCGACACCAGCAGGGCACTGAGGTGGGGGGACATCAGGACTGTATAATGCAGAGGCTTGCAGATGGCCACATAATGGTCATACGCCATGACTGCCAACAGAAAACCCTCAATGCCAGCAAAGGAGCCAAACAAGAAGAATTGAGTGGCACATTCATTAAATGAAATGA